>CM057817.1:95557781-95852781 GCA_030067965.1 Latrodectus elegans | reverse complement strand
ATAAAATAATTAGCAATGTAAAAGATCCTGTAAATGAAAAAAATGCTGTTAATAAACGTTACTTTGGAAGCAATGCTTTTGTTTTGAAAGAAAATGCTTTTGATGCTAATTACAAAAAAATTATTAATATTGCAACTCCTACAGATAAATACAAGGTGTGTAATAAGTATTGTGTAGAGAGAAAAGAACTCAGTAATAATAAAAAGTGTGATAATATATTAATAAGAGATAATGATGGATTATATGTACCTTCTTTAATGAAAAATAGTGTGTATAATTTTGGAAATGTAAGACTTTCAAACGTTGCAAATCCTGTAATAAATAAAGATGCCGCAACAAAAGAATATGTCGATTCTCAAAATTTATGCTATTATTAAAGAGAAATATGCAACATATCATACAGGAGGGTTTAGACCTGTAGAGGTCAATTTAATGAGCTCTAAACTACTAGAACCTGATTTAAAACTAGTAACTAATATGCATATGAAAATTAAAATTTTTTGAAATTTGTAAATCGTACACATATTCCTTTAATACAATTATAAAAGACCTTAAATAACAGATACCGAATCTTTTACATGTTATACATGTGGTAGAAACGATAGTGTTAAATTCTCAATTGATAGTTATGGACAATCAAATAAATTAAAACCTTTCTCTTGCATATAGCAAAAATTTATATTTAAAAAAAAAACGCATACAATAGCTTTTATTTTCAAAAATTAAAAAAGCCTTGCATTATAAAAAACATATGTTTAAATATCCAAAAAAAAATCAAATATTTTTTATAAAACAGCTTAAAAAGTTCAATTTTTATTAAAAAAAACAGTTTGAAAACATAATAATTATGCATTTTTAGTGATCATTTTTTCAATGGAAGGTCAAATTTTTTTGTTGAAATTTTGAAAGTGAAAAAAGTTCTATTCATCGAAAACAGCTTAAAAAGACTAAAAATACTGTATATTTCCGAGAAAAAGATGTAATTTTTTAGTGGAAAACGCAGTTTTTTGTTTAAATTTTAAAAATCAAAAATGCTCTATTTTTGCAAATTTTTATCAAAAAACAGCTATAAAGCTTGCAAAATAGGTCTTATTTTGCAAAAAATATTGCATTTTAGAGTGTCTTCAAGTCCCCCCCCTCCATGTACTACTATCTTGCTTAGGCAGTTTGAGACTTTTGGTCTCATATTAATTCCAGAAGATATTCCAGAGTACCATTGATTTGTTGGTGAATTTTGCCAGGTTGAATGTAGTTTAGATTTTTTTATTAGAGTAATGTTCCTGATGTGTAAGTGTTTTACCAGTGTACCAGTGGTTTTACCTTCCTCACTACCCTGTTTAGCCAGTCGATCTGCGGTAATTCAATTTGGGGATACCACATATCCACATGAAATTTACTTCCTAAAAATGTTAACTTGCTCACTTGTAGCTCCATTAGGTTATTAATATAACACTTTCACCCTCTTCTATAAATCAAATAGGTCTTGTCAGTGTAATAGACTAAGAAGTCAAGTAAATTAAGAGGCGAAAGTGTATTCAGCTCAACTGTACCTAAAAACTGTCGCCACGTTTTGTTAAAATTGACTCTGGACAAAAACCACGCCACAAATTTTTTTGATCTTTTCAGAAAAATTTTATTCAGGAGTTTAGAAAATTGAGAAAAAATATTAATGAAGATGAACAATCTATTCCACCAAATGATCAATAAAAAATGTGTTGATATTTGTGAAATAAATAAAAAAGGAACATTTTTTATTTAGTTCTAGATCAGAAAAATAAATAAAAAATATCATAAAAAAGATGTTTATATCATAAAAATACTCAATGTTCTTTCTGAAAATAAAACTTGTACTTTTGTAAAGGACTTAATGCTTTATACAGATGTTTGCGGCTCCATTATTTCAGGCATGTGTTCTGAAAAAAAAAAAATCGTTAATCCAATTTTTTTAAGCCTTAGCATTGTTTCTCTAAATTTTAAAACTATCCAAGTTGTTTCATTCGCAATAGATTATTTATTACTAAATTGTATTTGATTTTAAAATGGTAATTATTTACCCGCGAAAATAGTTATCTATGATTATTGGAGAAACATAAATTAATAAGTAATCACAAAATCATATATAGCTTAATGTTTATATTTGTGTATCATTTTTGCCCAAATAAGTGGATTTATTAAAAACCATTTATATCAAAATCAATATAAGTAATAACATCAATAACGGAAATGAATATTTTTAAGAATTGTGTATGAATTGAACTGATTATACTTTTCATCAAATCTTTTTAATGTGATATTTGTGTTTTTAATTCGATATTGTTAAATATCTTTTACAAAAGGATTGATATTAGCCCTAATGAAATTCATATTAGACTATGATACTGTTTTGGAATAACTACTAACGTTGATAAATATACGATAATCATGATTTACTCAAATTCAAAACTGATAATCAAGATATTTCATTACTACAATTTCAATCTAGATATAGTTTGGTAAATGAAATTCAACCCAGTTGAAAGTAATTTTCGGTCATTTACAAAGGAGAATTATAGACGATGAATTGGAACATAACATTAGAATTTTTCTTTTTCTCTTGAAATAAAATTCATATATTTCCTTGCAAAGTAATATATAAAATGAAATCTGCTATTTTCCTTCTTATGTGCAGAAACATAAATGCTAGTATATGTGCAGAAAATCTAAAGCTTAATTTAGTGCTCTACTGCTTTTGCTCTGGAAAATAAATGACAGGCAACACAACATGTCCCTAAGCAACCATAAAAAAAACTGTTTCTAAATATAAAGTGTTCAAAGATAAATATTTTTTCACGAGGTATATTTTGAGGAAAAACAATAATTCTCATCAGTAGATGAGTTTTTGAGAATCGATATCAATAAGAATCATGTTCTCTTACAGTCTAACCAGGATGACTTTCGTACTGAATGCTTCAAGTCAGAAAAATGAGTAATTTTCAATTTTATCTATACCATCTACAAGGGGTTAATTTATGTTTTGAGAGTGAATATTAGAATTTGGTGACATCTTTCGCTTTTTACTATGTTATAGAGTTAGGTGTGTTGCAGAGGTGGACGTGTAACGGAACTCATGTTCCCTATATTAATGTAAAATTCTTCCTTTCTTGCCTAATATTTACATTTAAAAGCTCAGAAAAGCATAAAAAAATACAAAATTAAAGTATTACAAAGCAAGAACTAAAAAACACATGAGTATATAGCGTGTTTACAGTACACATTTTAGCTTGGTAATTTCATATAATAGAGATTTAAATAGCTGGGTTGTCCTAGTGAAGTCCCTAGTGTTAAGATTGCAATGAAATCAGTAAAATTTATATGTTAATAATTAATTTCACATGCACTAAAAGTATAAACATTTAAATAATATTCAATGTATTGAAGTAAAAACGTTTCGATATAAAATTTTATATATGTGTTTCATAATACGACTTCTCAAATTGATTGTTCGTTGAAAAAATGAAGGATTTAATAGAATTAATCTCTACCTAATACAGAATGAATAAAACAAGAAAACGAAGATACTTACTAATGATGCTTGCTTTTTTACCTTGAGACATTTTTCCGATACGTTATGTATCTTATTCAGTCTTTTTCTGCATCATCTATTAAAAAGATTACGGAACAAAACGGTTGATTAGAGACGCACCTCTTCATCTCTAAGAAGAGAGATTTTAACACGCAAATATTGTTCTGAATCATCTTCAAATATATTATGATTGTGATTTTATGCCATTGTTAAAAACTAAAAGAATATACTAGGAAAAATAAATATTTCTTTTCTGGATACTTTTGTATTTCGTCAGTGATCACTGCATCAGTCTCAGTTTATGACGCTGCCTGTGTTTATTGATAATATTAAATATTCATTTATTTTAAATTATACAAATATTTCTAACTTGTGTTCAGTTTTGAATTTGAGAAACATAAATTCTAGTATATGTGCAGAAAATCTAATAAATGCTAGTATATGTGCAGAATTCATTTATTTTAAATTATACAAATATTTCTAACTTGTGTTCAGGTTTGAATTTGAGAAACATAAATGCTAGTATATGTGCAGAAAATCTAAAGCTTAATTTAGTGCTCTACTGCTTTTGCTCTGGAAAATAAATGACAGGCATCACAACATGTCCCTAAGCAACCATAAAAAAAACTGTTTCTAAATATAAAGTGTTCAAAGATAAATATTTTTTCACGAGGTATATTTTGAGGAAAAACAATAATTCTCATCAGTATATGAGTTTTTGAGAATCGATATCAATAAGAATCATGTTCTCTTACAGTCTAACCAGGATGACTTTCGTACTGAATGCTTCAAGTAAGAAAAATGAGTAATTTTCAATTTTATCTATACCATCTACTAGGGGTTAATTCATGTTTTAAGAGTGAATATTAGAATTTGGTGACATCTTTCGCTTTTTACTATATTATAGAGTTAGGTGTGTTGCAGAGGTGGACGTGTAACGGAACTCATGTTCCCTATATTAATATAAAATTCTTCCTTTCTTGCCTAATATTTACATTTAAAAGCTCAGAAGAGCATAAAAAATACAAAATTAAAGTATTATAAAGCAAGAACTAAAAAACACATGAGTATATAGCGTGTTTACAGTACACATTTTAGCTTGGTAATTTCATATAATAGAGAATTAAATCGCTGGGTTGTCCTAGTGAAGTCCCTAGTGTTAAGATTGCAATGAAATCAGTAAAATTTATATGTTAATAATTAATTTCACATGCACTAAAAGTATAAACATTTAAATAATATTCAATGTATTGAAGTAAAAACGTTTCGATATAAAATTTTATATATGTGTTTCATAATACGACTTCTCAAATTGATTGTTCGTTGAAAAAATGAAGGATTTAATAGAATTAATCTCTACCTAATACAGAATGAATAAAACAAGAAAACGAAGATACTTACTAATGATGCTTGCTTTTTTACCTTGAGACATTTTTCCGATACGTTATGTATCTTATTCAGTTTTTTTCTGCATCATCTATTAAAAAGATTACGGAACAAAACGGTTGATTAGAGACGCACTTCTTCATCATTAAGAAGAGAGATTTTAACACGCAAATATTCTTCTGAATCATCTTCAAATATATTATGATTGTGATTTTATGCCATTGTTAAGAACTAAAAGAATATACTAGGAAAAATAAATATTTCTTTTCTGGATACTTTTGTATTTCGTCAGTGATCACTGCATCAGTCTCAGTTTATGACGCTGCCTGTGTTTATTGATAATATTAAATATTCATTTATTTTAAATTATACAAATATTTCTAACTTGTGTTCAGTTTTGAATTTGAGAAACATAAATGCTAGTATATGTGCAGAAAATCTAAAGCTTAATTTAGTGCTCTACTGCTTTTGCTCTGGAAAATAAATGACAGGCAACACAACATGTCCCTAAGCAACCATAAAAAAACTGTTTCTAAATATAAAGTGTTCAAATGCGTGATTTTATGCCATTGTTAAGAACTAAAAGAATATACTAGGAAAAATAAATATTTCTTTTCTGGATACTTTTGTATTTCGTCAGTGATCACTGCATCAGTCTCAGTTTATGACGCTGCCTGTGTTTATTGATAATATTAAATATTCATTTATTTTAAATTATACAAATATTTCTAACTTGTATAAGTCACTAATCTAAATTTTGTGGTTTTACTTGAATATATAATTTTATTTCTCTTTAGAAATGGATATTTTTGGTCTATAATAATTATATTCTATAAATCATGTAAAGTCTATACACATTCTTCTGATATCACGAAACTGAATAATATTGCGTAATTTAAGATAAGAATTTTAAAATTCTGCAAATTAATAATAAATGAATTAATGATAAATATTGACAAAAGGAACGAAAATAATAATTCTAGAATTTTGGATGTGCTTAGAGAATTTTAAAATAAAAACTTCAAACCTTTTATAACTTTTAAAATGTAAATTTATTCAAATCAAGTTTCTTCATTCTCCAGTTCTGTTTAATACATTTCATTTAAAGTGAAAATAAAATTGACATTCACAAGACAGAATGTAACAAAAACTTCATTTTTAATACAATAAGATTATTTAAATAGGGGGTTGGAAACCATAAGTAGCAAAAAATTTAAATTATGTAACGGATAAAATACCATTTTCCCATCCCACTTCAATCACTGAATATTGAAGCTGGCAGTAAAAATGGTGCTCATTAATCAATACTATTTTTGTCAAGAGAGAGTTCCTACAAGTATTGAAACCTCCACTTGTTCATTTCTACGTTTTCTCTGTCTCTAAGTCACTATTTTATAGGCATGCTTCATCCAATAGTTTGCTTTTTTATTCTATAATTCATCACATTCCCTCTCTACTCGTGAGACATCATCATCAGGGACACACTTTTTTAAAAATGACATTGTGAAAGACGTCGTTTTGTATAACGAAAAACTCAACTTGTGTTTGAAGGTTATCAGCAAGCGCCCAGAGTTCCCTTTTATTATGGATATGAAAGAAAGAGATTTCTTTATATACATTCAAAACTAGCTTCATATAATTAATACGATGTATCAAAATTTTATGAAATGAATGATAATTAAATTTACTTGTAAGCAAGTTTTATCTATTGTAAGAATACCTATGAAAATTATTTCTTTATTTTGTAACAATAAATATTGGAAAGGGACTGAATTTCTTAATCGGACACCTTACATTTGTATTACGTAATTTTATTTTATGGAAATCAATGTCCCGGAAAATTCAGAAATAGTATCTGATTCAACATTAGTATCATCGAAGATGGCAAATTTCTGCTGCAATAACTTACAACAGAAATCCCTATGAAGTACTTCAAAGTTTTCAACATTTTTCATGCTTGCAAGAAACAAGTTGTCAAAGAAACTTCAATTTTGTACTCATCATTTCTTCTCTCTGTTATTCTTTTCTTTGCTTCTCTTTTTTTTTACTTTACACGTCTCGACACTGATTTGAAATTTAACTTGTAAAATTGAAGAAATACCATTATCGGCAGTGCTTTTGGATACTAAATTTTGGTCACACAAGTATATCCCTCATTCATTACTTTATAAGTGAAATTAAATCATTTATCCTGTACGTAGAAAACAATTCATTAAAATTAGTTAGGGCATTATTTTAAAACTTGTTATGAAAACATGCTCCATGAAAAGCTTAGTGGCTCTCAAATAAAATAAAATTTTAAGTTTTCCTCAAGCGTGATTTCTTTTATCGGAGATCCCAATCAAATAACTTATTGTAGATCTTTACATACATTCAAGGTATTATCACATATAAAGTGCTTCATCACTCTGTGAAACTTCAGGCATAGTGCAAAATTATTTTATACTGTCATATTCTCCAAGCTATCACTAAAATATTTTGCAATTTTTATTCTTACATTATATTTTGTTAAATGCAATGAATAATCAAAAATATTTCTAAAATGAGAAAAAGGGAATTATCACATTGCAGGTGATATTTAACAGTAAGAAGACTACAGAAGTTTTGAGAAGTCTACAAGTGCTACTCTGAAAATATAATGATTGAGTGCAATGTAAGAATAAAAAAGCAAAAACATATCCTAGAATAAAACTGACTAAAAAAGGCTCAAAATATTGATACAAATCAACAGGTTTGGTAGTAAAATAATGCATATTATAATTGATAAATTTTTAAAATGCAACAAATTGCAAACAAGTGTATATAGACAGGTTAAAACTGAAGAAGTATAGATTAGCAAAGAAGTGTGTATATGTGATGTGTAGAATGGCCGAAAAAATTAACAATCCCCATTTTCTGGACAACACATTTATTTAACTACAAACAGACATTTAATATAGAAAACAAAAAAAAACTAACTCGGAGCCTTCCGCTCCTACCAGAATATTGCGGACCTTGCTCCGCCGATACTGTTCAAAAATATGGCAACCTCTCGAAAGAGATCAAACCACGCCAAGCGCGCTTTGTTGATTGCCAAATAGTCACCAGATATTACACCTCCCCGCAAGATTGATGTTATTTTCCCGAATTAATCAGTCTGAAAACGAATCAAGTGACTATTTGTGATCAACACATATACAGCAGTTTACACATAATGCACACAAATAGAAATTCACAAATTCCAATTAACATAATGTTCAAAAGAAATACCATACATGTACACATTATTAAAGCATATAAACAGAAACATATTTTTTTCATGAACATATTTCGTCACATTACAACAAAAAAACTAGGAAATATAAACATAGAATAAGGAAACATTAATACTTCGAATGTTAATTAATTATCTAATAAACAGTAAATATTTCAAACATTTACTTACAAAATTTAAATTAACTAAATATTGCTATTATGCTTCTCTCTCTCTCTCTCTCTCAGATTACTAAAATTACTTTTACTTATCACTTCACTAATAATAAACATACAAGATAACAATAATTTTTATGCATCCAAAAATAATTATTGCACAAAAAAATCCTCAAATAAAAAAAATGTTCAAATGTCATTAGTTGGTAATCTAGATAAAGCATCTGCATTAAAAAGATTTCTTCCTGGGCAATGAATGATTTCCGTTATATTTTTGTAAATCTAAGGCTTTGATGAAGCTTTGATGATTGCGGGCCATTTTTCGCAACAAATGATAGAGGATTGGGGTCGGTCATGATCTTTACTGTTGTTCCGAAAATCCATGATTCAAACTTTTTTAATACTATAGCGTACGCTTCACGTTCTATAGTAGGCCAATTTTGTTGGGGTTTGGGCAATTTCTTGCTTGCATAACACACAGGAAAATGTTTACCTTCTCTCACTTGAGATAAACATGCACCTATTCCAATTTGCGATGCATCCGAGTGAATGATGAAGGGATCCTGTATTGTTATAGTTATTAACTCTGTTGCTTTCATAAGTTGATCTTTCAGTTTTTGGAATGATACATCATGTTCTTCTTTCCATTTCAGCACTTCCTGTTGTTTCTTTTTAATGAGCTCTGTTAAGGGATAGGCGATTTTAGCATAATCAGGTATGTAATTCCGATAATAGTTGCATAATCCTAATAAGCTCCTAAGATGAGATTTAGTCTTTGGTGTCTCCAATTTTTCAATTGCTTTGATCTTTTCAGGGTCAGGTCGGTGTTTTCCTGATCCAATGATATGTCCTAAATATTTTATTCGTGGTTTTGCAAAAGAACACTTTTTCGAATTAACAGTGAAACCAAGTGATTCCAACTTTTCAAAAACTTTGTGTAAATCTTGGAGATGGGTGTCAAAGTATGGTGAAAATATAGCAATGTCATCAATGTATGCTCTAGCAAATTCTTTAAATTATTTTAGTGCATTATTCATTACTCTCTGAAATGTTACAGCAGCATTTCTGAATCCGAATGGCATTACTTTGAATTGATACTGTCCTCGATGAGTTTTAAAAGGTGTAAATTCTTAACTCTGTTCTTCCATAGGTATAGCCCAGTATCCTTTGAGTAAATCTAATGTTGTAATAACATTTACTTTTCCAATACTGTACATAAAGTCAATTGCATTTTCCATAGGAAAATCATCTGGTTTGGTTACAGCATTCAAAGATCCATAGTCCACACACAATCGAATATTTCCATCCTTCTTCCTTACACATACTACAGGGTGAGATATCTCAGCGTTGCTTTCTTCTATCAGTCTAAACTTCATTAAATCGTCGATTTCTTTATCAATCTTTTCTTTCAAGGCTTCAGGAATTCTATAAATGTACGGTTTCTTTCTCTCTAAATTTGGTACTAATCTTATCTTGTGTGGTTCTACTTTTGCTATTTTTAATTTCCCAGTAAATAATCCTTCATCTTGCTTGATAAGAGAAATCAATTTCTTCCTCTGTAAAGGACTTACATTTTAAAAATTTAGATTTTCTCCTACTTCTAAGATTTGTAATGGAGCTGGGAATTCTTTACCTGGCAAGGTTATAATTTCTCAAAATTGTTCTTCATTTTCAAATACTATTCCAACTGCATTAACACTAGCATGAAATTTTCTTATCTTATTTGAATGAACATGTTTAATCTTTCCATCTGGTAATCTCATATTGTAAGAATGAGGTGGACAGTGGTTTATAATCTCTCCTGGGACTGTTTAACGGGCATAGAGTTTGTTGTTTGAATCTGGAATAAGTAAATAAACTTCTTCTCCTATTTTAAAATTTTTCATCACTGACCTTCGGTTAAAATATTCAGCATATTTCTGTTGTTTTTCATTTGCAATCAATATGGCTTGCTCTGCAGCTTGCTCTAACCTTATCTTTAATTCTTGAAGATAATCAACAACAGATTCACTTAAATTACTTGGAATGGGAATCTCTCCAGACCATGATGACTTCAGCACTGCTAGAGGACCTCTTGGTTGTCTTCCATACATTAGTTGGAAAGGTGAAACTCCAGTAGTACAGTTTGGAACTTCTCTTTAGGCAAAAAGTAAACACGGTAAATGTTTATCCCAGTTGTGAGGATCAGTTCGAATAATGTGATGCAGCATTTACTTAAGTACTTTATTTCATCGCTGTACTAATCCATTCGAAGCACTATAAGCAGGAATAGAGAATCTGGGATGAGAACCAAGTCTTTTCTCATATTCTTAAGTTAATTTGGAAATGAAATTTTTCCCATTGTCACTAGCAATTACATGAGGTATACCTGTTCTCATGAATATTTCTAAGAGTGCACCGCATGTGGCTTTGGCTGTCAAACTTCTTAATGGTATTTCTTCAGGCCAACGGCTATGTTGATCCACTAAGTATAGTACATACTTATGTTTCCTTGCAGATGGAGGGTCGATAGGACCAATTATATCAATATTTACAATTTCAAAAGGTAGTTCTGGCCTTCTGACAGGAGTTATTGGGATTTTATAAGTTCTTTTATCAGGACTTCTCAGTTGACAGTTCTTGCATGCTTTGCAAAAAGATTCTACATCTGTTCATAAATTGGGCCAATAAAAAGAATATCTTATCTTTTCCTTTGTTTTCTTTATTCCCAGGTGTGCTCCAAAGATTGAGTTATGTGATAATTCAAGAACTTTTTGTCTTCTATTAAAAGGTAATACTAATTGGAAAACATTCTGTCTCAATATTTTTTCTTGATGGTGTAACAAATCATGAATGAATAAATAATTTCGCTTTTTCTGTTCTCAAGATTTCCAAGCTTCTTTTAAGGTTGGGCAACTCTTTTGCTCCACACAGAGTTTCTGCGCTTCCGATAGAATGATTGTCTGGTCGCTCCTCTCCGCAGGGTGAGAGTCGGCGCCCGCTGTCTCCTTCCCTCCCTCCTCTTCGTTTTTCACCTAGGCAATTATACGGAGGGGAATTCTCCTTCCTTAGTTGTTTCTGTTTCGGTGGCTAAACTGAGTAAATTTTCACCTTCGGAACGTCCACTATCTCCTGAAGAATAGTTTCCGAAACAGTTTTCTTTTGAAAAATCAGCTGTTGAATTAATTAATAATTCATATATTTCTGGTGTTTTTAAACAAAGCTCGTTTAATTTATCTTTTACTGCAATTAAAGTATCTATAGAGTTAAATAGTTTTCAGAGTTCTTATAGTAAATAGGCTTACGACAAACTTTCGCTTCAATTGGGTTTCCAAATGCAGGTGTTTATATAACTTTCCCTCCTTCTCGATTTCCTAAATCTGGAATTAATGATGAGTGGTAGATTTGAGTACATAATCTATAATAGCTTTCGTTTTTAGAGAGTTAATGAAGACATCCATTTTCTGTGACGGTTGAATAACAGCTTTTTCCAATTCAGTTCGTATGTGAGTCAAGTCAACTTTAGCTACTACAGCATCTTCTTTCGCGATATTCTATTAGTATTCCTCGAAGTTGTATAGAATAAACCTTTTCATTCTTCTAAATATACCCATTTCCGCTTCTCTTTTCTGAGCATTCTCTTGCTAGGTGTTGATAACTTCCGCAAATATAGCATTTCTTTCGTTTTGGGATAAAACTTTGTTTCGTGTATTCTCTTCTTTTCGGTGGTGGAATATATTTATCTTTCACATATGTTGAATCTGTAAACTTTGGATATTTCATTTCGTTTCGAATTCCGTCAAATGATTTTCTTCTGGCTTCAAAATAAATATCACATTCTCTGGCTAGTTCTTGAGGTTTCAACCATCGATTTCCTTGACGTATGGCGATGTGCGAAGCTGTTTCTCCATCTAATGTTTGGAACAGTTTATCGGAGATGATTAATTATTTTAATGCTTCATTTTTGTTACTTCTCTTGATTTACAATAATAGTCCCATGGTGGTGTTAATCGTGAGGCAAATTGAATATGTGATTCTCCAGAATAACGTTTTGTTTTCTAAAATTTTCTAGGCATGCTTAAGGAGTAGATTGATATTCTTTTAGAATTAAAATTTTTACCTTTTTATAATCCAGCAAATCATCTTCTTTAATGTAGACTAGAACATTTGTCGCTTTCACTCTGATTAATTACAATAATATTTTAGCGTTGAATTCTTCCGGAACTTTCTTGTGTTTAAATGCTCTTTCTATGGAATCGAAAAATATATTCCTAGATTCTGCTCTTTTCGGTACTGGTATCGTCAGTGTTTCAACTCCCTTAATCAGCTTGTCGAGTGGAATTTCGAATTCGCATCCAGCATTCGAAATTGAAAATGGAGTCGGACTACTGCTCGCTATGTTCTGCGTAGCTTGGATTTTTGCTAATTCTAATTAGTGTTCTCTTTCTAATCTTAATCTTTCTTCTCCGACCTGTAATCGTTCGAACTCTTCTTTTCTCTTCCTATTTTCTATAGTAGAAATCAAAATTTCTTTCACGATGCCAGCATCTTCGGCATATTCTTTACTATTCAGAAGTTTGTGTCTCAGTTCGGCTAATTTCAAATCAAAAGTAGCTTCTTTACCGATTTCCAGCAAGACTGTTATCAAGCCTTCCTTTTTCACGGATTTGAACATTTTCTTCTGTTTATATCACTTTAGAATTCCATTGACAATTTTATTCTTTCTTTAAATTATCCAAGTTAAGCCATTTTGCTCTCAGCTCTGATTCTCGAAAGAGAGCGTGTTGTGATGTGTAGAATGGCCGAGAAAATTAACGGTCACCATTTTCTGGACAACACATTTATATAATTACAGGCATTTAATATCAAAAACAAAAACACAAAAAACTAACTCGGAGCCTTCCACTCCTACCAGAATATTGCGACCTATCGCGGGCCTCGCTCCACCGATACTGTTCTAAAATATGGCAACCTCTCGAAAGAGATCAAACCATGCCAAGCGCGCTTTGTTGATCGCCAAACAGTCGCCAGATATTACAGTATATAAATGTTTAAACTACGGAATTTTATTGTACGAAGAACTTGAAGTACTTTGGCTCCATTTGGTTTTCTCTCTATTGTTCATTTTTCGACACCAGAGATAATTTGACTATAAACTATACTTTAAGTTAATATGTCTCTGAATACTACCCCATTATAAGTTTCGTTAGCATTAAAATATAAACTTAGTTACTTCTACTTTTAACATGAAAAGTGCTAAATGATATACTGTGAGGTAGTTTAATAAAGTTATATACGTGTTTCGTGTTTTTCAGAATCTTAAAATGTCAGAGTTCACAGACTTTAACAGAGAACAAACTGTAGAAATCTGACTAACTGACGTAGTTGGGCTGAAAAATGCCAGATTTTAAACATTTCGAGGGATATAGTGTATAATACTATGACAGTGTACTTAATATGACAAAGCAGAATAGTTGACAAAAGAGAAGCTGAGTGATACAGGGAGACGATTTTTGAAATGCGGATTGTAATATTTAAAATGAAAATAACTAGAACCAAATTGACCATATTAGCATTTTGATTCTTAAGAGTCAATAATAAAAGATAACGTCATGAATCTATCAGAGGGAAATCAACAGTAAATCAATGAAATAACGGGAAATCAATGATTTCCATGTCACAAATATTAATAAAACGCTATCTGTAGTGGTGCCAAAACCACACTGCTTATTTGGTAATTGCTCAGATGAACAATCTACACAAGTAGACATATCTTGTTTTCTGCTGTCTTAATCGTAAGGAAGAATCCATGCAGAGAAGTTGCAAGAAATTTCAGTTGAACAGATCCATCATATGAATCAATCTTGTTTGTTTCCTTCAGGAGTCCAAGGAGACTTGTTCATTTATGTTTTGATGTACATACGACAAGAAAGTAATTTATTTCACACAACCATCAACCTCAGTATAATATACCTGCAATGATCTATTTTAGAGCGTTTTATCCGAAATCTATAACTTTTAGTGGATACCTCCCGGAACTCTTTCGCAGTATTCCCATGAAGAATGTTATATAATTCAATATTTCTTTCCCTAAACACTATTTAGTACTTATGGTTTTCGATTCCCCAGAAAATTTAAATCTGTATTACATACTAAACATGGCTTTACACTATATTAATAAAGGAGTTTTTTATGAATTTGATGTCTTCAGTTATTTTGTCAACCACCAGTACGTATATTTATCCCTATATGCAATGGAATATGTATGGAGATTTACATTTATGTTTTATGAATGTTTTCAAAAATCCTTGTGTGCAATTATTATTGCATATATATATATATATATATATAAGAAGCGCAGAGAGAAAAAGTTCAAATCTGAAATGTTTTTAATACGCAATGTGTCTCATTCAAGAAATATGTGGTACTAAAGGCAGAAAATGTTGAAGTTTTATTTGCTTACTCTTACACTATTTCCATTGAGGGTCAACCTTAAGAAACATCTAATATCTAATATTTTACGTTACCGCATCATATGACGAACTTGTATATTGATAATCACTTTATCTTAATTCAGTAATTACCCACAAAATTTAAAGTAAAAACCATCATTATGCACTTTATTGATTTACATTGATTGTTAGGTAGATGATTCTTGCCTAGCATGCTTTTTAATGGGTGCACCACCGGCAGGTTAATGATTAATGGAAATAGAATACGACTAAACAAATAAAATTCCAAAACTTTATATCTCCATTGCTATCAGATTCCATGTGTAGAATATATTCCATGCATAAGGAGAGTGTCGAATGTTGTCAAATCAATGTTCAGTTTCTTTCCAGATATAAGAAATCTACGGCGAAACTGTTTCAATATTTCACCAAAAATCCACTTACAAAACCATTCCAATATTAATACACTGGTAAAACATATTCTATTCTTAAAATATAACAAAAAGAAATCCAAGGATAATGTACTCATCGAAGTGGAAACAACCTCCCAATCCCTTTTTATAAAAGCTCTTCCTGCAATGTCCAACGGAAGCATTCCAATGCCATAAATAACGTGCTTTATACTGCTGAGACCAAATTTAATTAAGATATCGTGTAACTGTCAAAACTGTTTATAAAGAAGAAAGACTTGATTTCAACGCCTTTCAGATACACTTTGGACCTTCTCCAAATTCGTATACCCTATTAAGTTTTTAAATCCTATCTGGTATTTCTTTCTCTGAAATAAAATATTACCTTTTTGGAAATCATGATCTTGGCCAAACTGTGGATCATCTTAAATGCTTTCAGAAAACGTTGCTCGGTGTGTCCTCTCTCTCTTTCATCACTTAACAGTTCTACATTATTTAGAAACCCACTAATTATATAGTATATCTTGAATAGTTGATTTTGGGATATCAACGTTCGTAACCAGTGAAGATCATGCCCAGCTTCTCAAAATATACATATAGTTTTCTTGCATAAAACTTTTTAAATTCATTTACTGAGATAAATTTTTATAATAGACTTTTATGAAATTTATTCTTGAATCAAGCAAACGTCATGATTATAAGCAAAACACAATGGCAATATTAAACACATTGAAAATTTAGTAAACATTTTTTGTTCTTTTATGGTGAAAAGATCTTAAGTAAAAGAGGCCTTATATATCCTTGGTAGAATTATGAATCCATGTATCAAATCACCGTCATTAAAATATTACTTAAAATAAAATATAAATCGAAAATTTTGCAATTCATGCAATTGAAAACGAATTTATCATCAAAGATAACAATGAAATATTAAAAATGAAATTTTATGCAAATAGAATCTTGAAATAATTATAGATTGACAACATATTTTTCAATATGCATACATAATTTTATAAATATATAATTTTTATAAGATATTTTTCGACATTTCAAATGAAAAGTAGTTTAAGAACAAGTAACTATATATAAAATGTTATATTTCAAACGGAAAATTCATTATTCTAAGAAAATTGAATAATAAAATGTTCTAGTATCCACCTAATTTAAGGAATTTATAGCATAAAAAATTAATTGAACTGAAAGTATTTCGAAACAAGAGAGAGAGAGGGAGAGGTACCAATAAACGAGAAATATTAAAACTATTTTTTACAGTAAATTTTAATCCTTTCGTAGAAATTTGTATACATTTATAGTTATTAATACTGTATTTCTAATCCAAATGATTTTTAAACTAGGATGTAGAATTCAAAATATTAAGAGACAATTCTGTAATATTAAACATTGATATATTATTGGTAAACTGATTTTCATCATTAAATAAAATACAAATTGGATTTTCATATTGAATATGTATTTCAATATTTCATATATAATTTTATGAGGAATGTATAAAGCCTAATAATTGAACATAATAAACATTAATAATTGAAATTATATACATTCTATTATGTATATACATAAATGTATATGTATATATGTATATTGTCGCGTAGAATAATTGGGAAACTCGTAAGGCAAAGCTTTTTATTTCACAGTTAGTATTCTTTCACAAAGGTGAGAATTAAATTACATACTGAGCTACTTGCTCTTTTATACGATAACAGAAAGTTCTGGAACACCAAAGAATTTTCTAGAATATTCGCATTTGAAATTAAACTCAAAAAATTTCCAAATCACTCGTGCGGGAATCCAACGCTGGCGGATTCGAAGGAAATCCGCTGCCTTCACTACTGAGCTACGACGACCGTTGCAGTGAAACGTTTTAAGCGGCATTGCTCCCTTTTAAGAAGGACAGCTTCGCGCTGTTCTTAGTATTTACCCAGTCATTTTCATTGATGTTCAACGAGTCAGCGGGTCGGTGTACTGGATTTTCACAGAAAAAGCTGTGTCCTCCTCATCTGTTCTGTTTTCCGATGTCATAGAATCACTATCTGAACCAGGTGCTTGTTATTCGGGGTTTAAATAAAGCTTCATTCTGAGTACATGGATGGTGTCTCTAAGCTTTTGGCGTCTCGGTGTGGGGTCATAATCTTGTACCACGTAGGTGACATCGGATAATCGTCGTAACACTTTGTATAATCCAAAGTATTTCTTAAATAGCTTCTCGGACAGACCTACTTTCCGAACAGGTGTGAAAACCCACACTAAATCTCTCGGTGAATAGGATACCACTCGATGCTTGGGGTAATAACGCTGCGGTCCCTTTTTTGTGCTTTTAACGTATGCAATCTGGCTAACTGTCTAGCCTCTTCAGTTTTTACTAAAAGATGCTTAGTATAGTTGTTTTCAATGTCAGAACAAATGAGAAAAAGAGTGTCAATGATGGTTTCAGCTTCTCGACCATGCAGCAAATAAAAATGCATGAATCCGGTTACATCTTCCTTAGCAGTGTTATAAGAGAAGGTCACGAACGGTAGAATATCATCCCATATTTTCTGTTCTACGTCTACGTACTTGGATAAAATGTCACCCAGTGTCTTGTTAAATCGCTCGTTAAGGCCATTCGTCTGAGGATGGTAGGCTGTCGTCATACGATGACTGATGCTGCACAGTCGAATGATCTCCGAAACAAGTTTTGATTGAAAGACTTGTCCTCTATCAGTAATAATAACTCTCGGTGCTCCAGGTTTCGGCAGTATGTCTTCGATGAGGAACTTTGCTACTTTTGGGACCTAGGCAGTTTTCAGAGCTTTTGTCAACGCATAGCGACTTAAATAATCGGTACATACTATGATCAACTTGTTTCCAGTGACTGAACTCGGAAATCATCCAAGGAGATCTATCCTAATACGATGGAACGGTGCTACAGCTGGTGGTATAGGCATGAGATATCCTGGTGGCTTTTGTGGAACAGATTTCCTACGCTGATATTGCAGGCAAAGCGTAACATGTCATCGCACACTTCGGTAAATACCTGGCCTGTAAAATCGCTTCCTAATCCAATTGTATGTTTTGACATGTCCTAAATGTCCAGCCGTTGTGCACCATAAAATTGATGCAGAATGTTTTGACGTAAATGTTTAGGAATTACAGGAAGCCACTTTTTACCTGATAGATCGAAGTTCCTTTTGCAGAGTATGGTGTCAATCAGTTGGATACCCTCCGTCGCTGGTTCGGTATTCGATTCAAGAGCCCGTATTAGTTCAATAAGTCGTGGATCTTTTCTTTGTTCATCAGCGATGTTACCAACACATGTTGTCGATATGATTCCCAAAGATATAGGGTCATCTTCTACTGGATTTCGAGATAAACTGTCAGCGTCCTTATGTTTTTTCTACTCTTATAGACGAACGAAATATCATATTCTTGTAGTCGTAGGGCTCATCGCGCAAGTCTTCCAGAAGGATCCTTTAGACTGGTTAGCCAGCACAAAGAATGATGGTCTGTCATGATGGTAAAGTGTTTACCATAAAGATATGGTCTGAATTTGTGCACGTCCCATATGGTGGCAAGGCACTCTTTTTCAGTCGTAGAATGATTTTTCTCATATTTTATTAGAGTCCGTGAAGCAAAGGCTATGACTCTTTCCTCTCCGTGTTGTATCTGCACCAGGACTACTCCGATACCATAGCCGCTTGCGTCTGCATGCAATTCGGGTGTGGCATTTTCGTCGTAAATTTCCAATACTGGGTTCGATATCAATGTATCCTTTAATCGGTTAAAAGCATCCGCCTGCTCTCTACCCCAAAAAAATTTGGATTCCCCTTTCAGCAAAATTTGCAAAGACTTCGCTTGATGACAAAAATCCTTGATAAAACGTCAGTAATAAAAGCAGAGTCCTAGAAAACATCTGACGTCATGAACATTTTTGGGAGTTGGGAAACATTTCATAGCTTTTACTTTTTCTGTGTCCAGTTGATTACTTCCTTCCAATACTAAGAGTCCTAGAATCTTAATTTGTTGATCCCCGAAGAGGCATTTTTTTGGGTTCAGAATCAATCCAGCTTCTTTAAGGCAATTAAATACGATATTCATGTGCTTCAGATGGTCATTGAAGTTATCAGAAAACATGACAATGTCGTCGAGATAGCAGAGACACATGGTCCATTTTAGGTTTCGTAGTATATTGTCTGTCATTCTTTCAAAGGTTGCCGGTGAATTACACAGATCAAAGGGCATTACCTTGAACTCGTAATGTCCTTCTAGTGTGATAAAAGCTATCTCTTCACGGTCTTTCTCGTCCACTTCTATTTGCCAATAACCAGAATAAAGATCTATGGATGAAAAAAAACTTTATTGTTTTTAAAGTGTCTAAACTGTCGTCAATACGTGGGAGTGGGCAAGCGTCTTTCTTAGTGACTTTATTAAGATGGCGATAGTCTACGCAAAAGCACCAACTGCCATCCTTTTTCCTCACATGGACAACTTTTTATGACCATGGACTCTCTGATGGTTGAATAACACCTCTGTCTCTCATCCTTTTTACTTCTTGTATAATTCGACGTTCAGCTGGGGATACTCGTTATGCCCATTGGCTAATCGGTAAATGGTCACCAGTGGTAATCCGTTGCATAACATTCACTTATGCTGTAGTTTTCCACGATTGGTCAAAAATTTCATGAAATTCAGACAATAATTTAAGCTGCTGTTTTCGTTCGACTGTGAGTTCTGGTGACAACATTTGAGAATAATCAACCATAGGTGGAATATCTTTCGTCTTGGTGGCCGAGCAACTTTGCGTATTGGATTTGACGTTCACATAATTTCCGTCCAAGGCCTCCACGTATCCTACACACATACCTTTTGGAATAAATTTTGCTTTTGAAGAGCATTCGTTATCCACATCTCAGCTTTCACCATCACAAAACGTTAGTATTGTAAAGGGAACAGCCGTTTCTTTGTTTAGCAGTATCAGTCTACTTCCTTTCACTATCACATCTGTAGCGGCTTTTCCTAACGAATAATTTAGCTATAGAGCGGAAGGTATGATGCAATCTTTGATTGTCTTCACTCGCCAAATTCCAGAAGATGAAGACTCTTCCACATCAAACGTGAGCTCTGATCGGCCACAATCGACTACTGCTCCAGAACTTTCCAGAAATTCCCAGCCAAGTATAACATGATGATTGCCTTGTTGTGTAACTGTAAATTCAAAGGGACGTATCAGACTATTAATGTTTAATCAGATGATGCATTTTCCCCTTGGTCGTACCGTTGGTTACCTTGCGAATTACGTTTTCGTAAGTTAGGAGCATAACGTTTGGTAATTAACGTCGATATTTATCTGAAATAACAGAAAATGATGCGCCGGAATCCACGAGAGCACGTACTGATTGTTCGTCGATGTTTATTTCTAGATAATTTTTAGACATCTTTGCGGCAGCGGGAGGATTTTGCTTTTCAGCGGCCTCACCTCTGAGAAAGATCCCGGGATTTAGTTTTCATTATTAATATTGAAATCTTATGACAGTGAAGACCAAGCAAGATGTTTAACTTCACCTTTGTGTTTATCAAATTAATTAGACAAGACTTGTGTTGCATTGTTAGGAGAGTTTTTATCATGGAGAATTTTATCTCCAGCAGAAAATAAATATTTGCATCATATGATGGTCTGCTAAAACTTCTCTATACTTCTCTCCAGTGATTCTTCCCTTCAGGTCCTGCAGAACCCACGACACAGCTAACGATATCTACTTACCTGTTTGACAATTATAATCATGTGCTTGTGCAGACTTCGTCTATATGTTTGCCTGTCTTTTTGTAGGGGAATTTGGGAAAGACGATTCGCCAGAGTAAATTACTTGCGTCCATTTGTCAATCGACCTAGTTTTGTGAGTGGAGACAACATTTGGCATCTGTGAAAAGTGGCTTGAAATTTGTTGCTTTGTCAAGAATGTTCTTCACAAAGCAACAATTTACCTTCTAACTGTAATCAATAACAGTGTATCATGCTTGAGCTCTGCGATGTCTTTTGCTGGTTGTTTAGACATTATAATCTGCTGTATAATCTTTCACTTATCTTCTTTTCCATCCCCTATTATGTATTTTCACGTCTGTCTTGTCACACTATGTGCATGCGTTCAAGCACCTTAACATTGGAAAAGCCTAAAAGTTTGGATGCTACTGTCACACTTGCCCATTTAGACCGACTCCTGCAATTTTAACTGTTTGGAAGTTTTAGAGGCTTGCATTTTACACTTTTGAAAAATTCCAACATTTAAAGAACGTCACACAATAAATTTACCACATAAAACCACAATATATGATTTCCTAATTATAAAAACTATAGAGCTATTACACACAATATTTTATTGCCCACGAAGTACATTTAAAAAGGGTTTTTGTATTCCCAATTGTTATCATTACATTGATAACCACTTGTATAATCAGAGCTGAAAGAATGGTTATTTTACATTTAGCTTTACTTATAAATAGTTTGATAAATAAGAAACAGAGTAATATTAATTGGCTTTTCCTTATTATGTGCTAATAAAAAGTTTTACATGATTCGTATCTGTAATTAATTAAAATGTTTATGATATTTATTAGACATTATATCAAATTTGAAAAGATTTTACTAAATTCAATAAAAAACTAAATTGAGTGAGCATCTTTCATGGAAAAATATGTTTATATAAATTCTTTTTTCATAGATCTTTTTGAATATTCCTGAGAATAATATCTATTAAATTTAATTTTAATTACAATATTGTTTCATGACTTTGAGCAATACATAGTTAATTGCGTTATTTTTAAATATTTATAAGTAATGGAAAAGTAGCATAAAGTTATTGAATGAGAATTACCTAACTCTTTTATGGATGATTTCTATTCTAAACTTTTTTATTATACATAAATAAAATAGATTACTTACTGAAAATGAAAGAAAAATATTGAAATAAAATGCCATAAAATTAGCCGGTTTAACGTTCATGTTTAGGTATTTATCGTTTCATGCTTCCTAATTTTAATGAAATTCATCATTAAATATTATCAACTTTTTCTTATTCAGAACAAATGCCAAGTAATGAGATTTCTCATCAAGTCTCTCCCTCCCAATTGATGTTAAACCATTGAAGGTGCATTAGCTCTCTCAGTATTGTCAGTGTATACATCAAATTCGACTCTTTTTAAAATATGATAATAACACTAGTTCACACCAAGCTAAAATGCCTTCTCATTAGGACAAAGATAAGTATTTCTTACATTTTAAACATATCGCAATTTCTAATGTCAGATATGTAAAACAGATTTATGTAAGTTTTTTTTTTTTTTTTTTTTTTTTTTTTTTTGCAATGCCTGGTTTACGTTAGAATTAATCTAATCAGCACTACAAGGGGTGAAAAAGATGGCAACTTATACATCCTGTGGCTGTGTCATCCTTGCCCTGAAAGTGAAAGGATAGAGAAGTGTACACAGAGAGAAAGGAACATCCATGCCCAAACCAGGTTTCGAAACCTACTGCTTCGAAGTTATGGTCGCTAACCGCTCCACCATCAGTCGGCTGTAGTTGTAAGTTGCAAGGCAATTTTTATAAGGAAATTAGACTAAAGATAAGATGCGATGTTTGAATTAAAATATCAAATGTGTTTTAAATAACACTGTATCAAAAGACTTAAAAATTTCGTTTTGTTTCAAATTTTTATTACTGACACATAATTTCTATTTCATTGTGTTCAGAAATCTGGTAACCATATATTGCTTCTTCATAACACTCTAAAATTAAATTATCTATCAAGACATTCGCAAAGTAGTTTGCATCATGATTTCAAAATCCATGTTCCTTAATTTGTCATAGTTTCCTTCTTAATTATTTCTAAATTCTTTATTTGGATATCAGTTATTATGGCCAGATTTAGGAAATTTTAGCATGAAATAGCCGAATATGTATTCCAAAAATTTACAATTATATCATAAAATTAAATAAATTTCCTTTATAATATTTTATTAGTAAATACTTTAATTATTTTCACTTTATTTCTGAATTTTTTTATATTATACACTTAGAATATAATAAATACTATATTTTTTATACTATAACATATCATTTAATTCTAAATTACTAAAGTACATCATAATGTTGTGTATTTGAAATAACACTGATTTTCGTTCAAAATGCAGTTTACTTAAGTTCAATATAACTGAGTGATTGGATTCGGAAAATGCTTAAACAAATATTTGATTTGACATAGTTCTATGATGGAAAGATTGCATTTACTGAGCATTACTATATTTCTGATAATTTCACGGGATTTATTTCTGGAAAGAATTATTAATAGAATTGTTTGCACATTAATTAAATGTTTTGAAAACGGGACAAATGTTAGATTTAATTATCGAATCTTATGTATTTTAGAGAGTAAATTATTTTGAAGCAAATTTCAAGATAAAATAACAAGAAAAATTCGTAAATGCTGAATTATCATAAATTTTGAAAGTATTTTCTGAAATTGTTTCATTGACTAATGAATTTTAATTAAAACTGAGTTGCCAGTTTTCTAAGAGAAATACGTACTCAGTTGTATCGTAAGTGAATTAGTATAAGAAGTAGTTATTGAAAATAATAAATGAAGGAGGGTATATTGAACTTAAGAAAATTTGAGTTTAAATTTTCTTAAGTAGAGAATTTAATATTCTTTGGTACTAATTTAATCAAGCTGAAAGAACCTGTTTTCCCCTGTAATTTATTCATTGAAGAAAATTGAAATCTGACCCTTCTCGTGTCAGTGAAATGTAGCATATCAATGACCGGGTATTTCATTAAAAACTTTTTTCCTTATTTAATTTCATTAATAGGAAGAGTTTCTGCTTCAATTATTTTATTTATCCAGGGTTCTCTACAATTTGATATAAAATCATTTTGCAAATGTAGCTCTTAGGAATCTAAGTTATATTTTTGTACTTTGCGTCGTAACTATTATAAACATATTTGATAAAATTTTTCAATTTATTTATAGATTACATTAGTTCAAATTATTGTTTAATCCATGAGTTTTCTTAAATGCTTTTTGAAATAGTAAACATATTTAATTATGGGCAATATTTCCCAAACCATAAGATTATAAATCTTTTTAATAAATCGCGAAATTAAGAGCTTTATATGAAATAACACAAAGCTCTTAATTTCGCGATGTATTAAAAAAGGTTTATTTAAACATATCTCGCAAAAAAATATTGTTATATTATTTACACTACATATTAGAGAACAATTCTTGCTTTCAAGCAGTTCATACATTTCTGACGAAAGTGTAACAGTTCTGAAAGGTAATTAGAAATAATACAATTCTAGAACTTATACCCAGTAGCAAAAGTTAAAGTTCTCTGCTAATCAGATTAATAAGTTGAATTTTAAAAGTAACTTGAACAATTTACTTAAAAACAATATAAGACACTGTTAGAATTTCTAAATTTTTCTTTCACCATTTAATCACACTTATTGCAACTTCGTGAAGATTTTACCTAAAAAAATATTAATGCTCGATTTTCTAGACTTTCGTCCCCTGATATGAACGGGATAGTAAATTTCGTAGTGTATTGTTCAATTTGTATTTGGGGAGCCACAGGGACATTTAATATTGTTTCGATTTTGCAAATTTCTGTTGCAGTTTTATAATCATTTGTAGTGATAATTAGCTTTCTGTTTCTGGTATGCTTGATTTCTTCAATCCCATTCTTGTTGGAAATAGCGTTTAATAGTTCAGATTTTCACTGAAGGCCTCTCAGGAACAGAATCATATCCTGTTGTAGGACACAAAAACACTGTGAAATTTGAAATTCCAGCTTCTGAAGCTAATTGTATAACTAGAGGTGCATTATCATTATAGTCTCATATAGAGTTCGATGCATGTTTTGGTATGCAAAATTCATATTCAATAAATGGTATATCGTCTTAAAAGTCTGTCACTTTGAATGTAACATCTTGTACGTACTTGAAGAAATAAACTAATAGAGAACTACTTGAGCTAGAAACTATATATATAATAAACTAATTAATAAATTAAATTTATTGGAATTCCCGAATTCCTACAAACTTAAATAAATACAATAAATTGCTTGAGTTCCTCTCAAATCTAATAAAGTTCGAAGAAGTATGTACGTACCGGTAAGAATGTGTGCAACTTTTTCTGCTTTTCCTTCAGTAACAAAAATCCACAACAATTTTTTATTTATCCAGCTATCTTCCGAAGAATCGACCAATGACAAATATACAGCAGGGAATTTTCTCTCTTGTCATTAAAATTTTCCCTCAATTAAAATTTATATTGTGACGCCTATCGATAAAATTTAATTTATTTAGTTTCAACATAGTATTTTTCAATTTACTGAATGCAAGTGACGTAACTATGGTAAATTTCGTATCATTTAGAGAATCTTTCACTCAAATAATGGGGAAATTGCTAACTGTAACATTTTTTTAAAATTATTTTTAAACGTTACATTATTTGTTATTCTAGACCTTTGAATTTATATCTTAGAGCACTCTAACGTGATTTTGTTTTTGTCTAGTGTCAGCTAGGCTGACAATATGGGGTGCACTGCTACACTTTTTCATACTGAACCATATTTGGTGTGGAGTCTGACTGCTTCAGTACACAGATGCCATAGGGACCCGTTTATAGGGTAGGAAACCATTCACACGTCATTCATACACAGAAAGAACAAGGAAAGGATAAAGTACATCCATACCCGAACCGGGATTTGAACCCAGGACCTCCCTATCCTCAGTCAGGCACTCTGACCACTAGACAGGGCAGTTGGCCTTAAAGCGTTTCGCTGTACGTATAGAAGCAAGAAAAACTTTTCGCTATTATTTTGTATTGAACATATCTGTAAGTGCTTTTTATAAATTACTATGTAGGAATTATTTCTAAAAATACTCAATTTCATAAGTGAAAATTTAAGATTTTACTTTTTATGTTAAGAATTTTTTAATGCTTAAGATTTTATTTTCTATGTTAAAAACAGGAATACATTAATCAGAGAGTATTTAAAATTTAAAAGGGTAATCACACACACACACACACATCAGAATAGTCAATAAAGGTTTAACTTCGTATTTTGTTATCACGGAAAAGCAGGATCCCCAAATGATATCACTTAAATGAAGAGACTGGATTAGTGAAAATTTAGACCAGCATTGCTTGTTCCATATTGTTTTCTTTGTATCTCGGGTGAATATTATACTAAACATACATTCATTGCTCAATAAATTCACTTGAGACCACTTCTTAAGCTCGAGATCAATTCTTGAACTGAAACCCCGTGTATCGAATGAAGAGGCTATTATTTAATTTACATCGAAAAACTCAATAAGGCAGTCTCCGAAAAGAGAGATTAATTACCCTGCCACGAACGCACAAGCGCGCCTCATGCTGCTTCTAATCTCTTTGACGTTCACTGGAAGGAGTTACAAACAGTTGGTTTGTCACTAAGGACCTTAGGAAGATTTTTATGAGAGAGAAAAAACGTAAAATTAATTGTAATTCTTTACATTTCGTTATTATAATTGATCTCAAATAAACATAATATTTATAAGCACTTATATATATATATATATATATATATATATATATATATATATATATATATATATATATATATATATATATATATATATATATATATATATATATATATATATATATATATATATATAATTGTGCGTAATCGTATACATATGAGGGGCTTTTTCCCTTTCTATAAAATTTTAAATTGTTTTTCTTTTCTAACTTGGTATATTTTAGTAATATTAATAAATAATTAAAATGTAATGGAGATCATCCAATAAGTTTAAAAATGTTGGCAAGACTTGTCTTGATAGTCAAGTTTTATCACAGTTGAAAATGATACTTCCTGTTTCCAAAAGTTGTTAATTCAGCGGTAGAGAATGATAAAGAGGGATTTTTTTGTTAACTGTGATTTTTTAGTTTTTACCAAAACAATCGTATTATCTGATGAAAAATAAAAAGACTCATAGGATTATTTTATAATATTTTATAATAATTTTCAAGTAATATTTAATAATGCTTGCTTCTGAAATGTCAACTTTTTTCATAAAAGAGGGAATAAGTAATTTTTTTAATCGAAAATTCAGAAAAAAAATGCTTAAAAACAACTTATTTAAGACGTTCTCTCGTTTGTATCCTATTCGACAGAAAAGGCATTGATTAATTTCAAAGTGCTTTATAGAACATTAGTATTATAAATCAACGCGTTTTTAAAGAATAAAACCAGTATTATATTTTAATTTGTTCAAATGTTAAGAACATATTAATTCTAACAAGAAATATCTTGACGACACGATTGAAGATTTAATTTAATTTTTATAATTTCACTTTTTGTACATTCAAATTGTTCCTTATAGACTTACAAACAGTAAAGTAAATTTCTATAGGTTTTACACTTGAGTCACAATTGAATAAGAAACAATAGTATAAAATTAATGGTTAAATTTGTTTATAGGTAGTATATTTAAATTTACAGAGTAATTTTTTCTCCCTAATAGTGCTTTTTTCAAATATTATATTTTGTATAACCTAATATCTTAGGCATTCATTCTCTGTGGAATAAAAGTGAAAATATACAGGTTAATTTATTTCTACATCACAATAATTGTACCAAAATGTACTTAATTTCATATTGTTATATGAAGCATTTTTCATAAGAATAGCTTCAATTTTATGCAAATCACTAATGCAATAAGCAATTACATTAAGTTGCATTTTTTCTGTCTAATTACACATGGAAAAAGCAATGTATCAATCATAATTTAAAAAATTTCAAGTCTACCGAAATTGTAAAGTATATTCCTAACTATTTTTCGTTACTTTGAAGAATATTTTTAAATTTGACGTTCTCCACATGGCCATTTTATGTAAGTATATGCAATAAAATGATACAACTTTCAATTAGATGATAATATTCTAATGCCTAGGTTCAATTTTTTTTTTATTTTCCATCTGTCTGATGAATATTGTAGAGATGGAAGTACTTTTTATTTGTTCATATATTGATAATTGAGTGGGATTTCAGACTAATAAAATAAAACTTTGTAATTAAAAATTAGTATTTGCTACTAAATTTTAAAATAATTTATGTAGCAATAATATATTTTACGTAATTAGAAAAATTAAGCGTTTACAATGGTATAACTATTATATTTAGAAAAATTTTAATTTCATCTTCATTAAAAATATGAGAAAGGAATATACACATTTTCGAGAAAATCTAAGCACTTAGTAAAGCAAGTACACTTCATATATAAAAAAAAATTTCTTAAGTACTACTTATTTCTAGCTTTTGAAGCCTTAAATTTCACACAAACGAAAAACTAATTTTTTCTTAGTTTCAATTAGGCTTATTACTCTATAAATTTACATTCAAAAATAAAAACTAATTATTTTTATATATTATTGCTATATCATTAGTTGAAAAATATTTTTATTACATATTTATTATTTTAATTTTAATGGCATGATTAATAATGAGATACTATCTGAATGTGAGAAATGTTTTTTATATTCAAGAATTCATGGATTTAATTCTTATTTCATGTTCAGATTCATATTGGCCGTTGTGGGAAAAATGCCGGCTCTGAAAGCCAGAAAGTATACATGGCATCAAATGATATTTTAGGAAAGGAAACAGTGGAAACTTAATTAAAATTTTATGTAAAGTTAGGTCTTATTGAAAACAACTATGTCAAAGTCATATGTTTTTAAGGGAAGTTAAAATAACCCCATTTAAAAATTCTGTTCACACTCTTACAGAGAGTGAAAGGAATTCACTGATCATTAAAAGGATTCAATAACAGAGCAAAAATAAGATAAATTTTTGCTGAAAAAATGAAAATAAATTGCTGAATGCTCTTAAGCACTTTCTTTCAGTAATAAGGAATTTCACGTATTTCTAAATGGAATATTTTAACTAATAATTTTCCAGAAATAAATTTTGTTTATAAGACGAACATTTTTTGCTATTATTAAACTTAATCTTTGAAACATTTTTTTTTCCAATTTCCTACTGGAAAATATTTCTTCAAAGTACTTTTTTGAGCTAAAATATTTTGATTGAATCGTTTTCGTCTCTCAGATAGTAAATAATAGAGCTTTAAAGTTGTGGCCTAATGAATGCGATGGCTCTCTAAAGAAGATGGCTTTTACAGATCTTATAGAGTGCTTCTCTTTAAGTTTGTTTATTCTAATGTTTTTCAACGTAATTAAAACTATTAAGGAGCTTCCTTAACACCCTGCATAACAATTCCTTTGTTTCCTTAATTTATAGCAACAAATGAAATTAGCCCACACATTTATCTGTGTTCATGATTGTTTTGAAAAATGCTTCTATGATTGACTCGAATGAAATTTAAAATTAAGTTTTCGAGATTTTCAGTTAATTTGAATTCTCAGTTAATTTAATTGAACAAAAACCTTTGACCTTCAGAAGAGTTTTCACTCTATAAATTTTAATTTATTTATAACGAAGAATATATTTTCATTTTGTTTTTATTTTGATAATTTTTTAAAAATGTAAATAATATTGATTTAAATGTTATATAAAGTTTCTAAAATGAATAACATTGGATCATATATTCAAGAAAAATACTGAATATATTTTGTATAATAGTTTAAACATTTTAAAAACCATCATCACTTAATGATAACTTTTGAACTCCTTGTTACTTCTCCAAGCTTGCAGCCGATTGATTAATGCTCTGGTCTTCAGTCCGAAACTTTGTGGGTTTGAATCTCACCTTGGGCTTGGATATTTGTAGTGGTTCAGAATCCACTTTATGCTGTCGGTCCCTGTCTAACTGGCCCTCGTATGGAAAAAATAGCGAAAAACAAACCAAACTTTCTAATTACCTATCAATTCAAGCTAATCTTCATAGAAGAAGGATATGCTATGTCCTGGACATATTTTATGCTGCCTCAATCTGTATTTTGCTAATCTCACTTGTCTTGCAAAGTCAAAATTTACTTTGGGAAACGTTTTATAATCAATTTGAATGTAAATATAATGTAGTACACTGCATGAAAATACACATAAGAGCTTATGTTATAAATGTGTAATTAACACTAAAAATTATTTTTGAATAAATTAAAATATATATTGATAAAATATATAATACAGATAAGAAAACACAATTTAACTACAGATGTAAATATACATTTCAGACAAATTAAAGTATATTTACATCTGTAGTTAATGCAACACTCTATTAAATAAATGATCTGCAATACAATGTTCAATTCCAAAAATATGTAAAATTATGAAGAAATGTTTTGAAAGTAAGTAATGAAGCTAATCTATTTGAATAAGCAACGAAGTGAGACAAATCAAATCAATAGGTTAATAAATGAGCTGTTTTTAAGCGGAGTTCTAATTAAAAGTAGTAATTATTTATTACATAGTAATATACCATTTATTATTATTTATTTCCATACAGAATGATACAAGCTGGAAAATATGAATGGAATTAAGTATTTCTAATTTTTTTTATCCGTTCTTCCGTTCATGGAATCAAATATTTTATATTCAACATAAAAATCATTTTATGCAAATGCTTGAAAATTTTTGAAAGCAAATTTTGTTGTTCCAAACTGCTTTATGAAAAACATACGTGAGTAAACTCGTAACTGGATACTACCTAAGAATGTTTAGTAAAAGAAGGAAGACCATTAGATGTTATAAAGAAAAAACAAAAGTTATTCTTAATTTTAAATTTGAAAACCTGTGAAAGCCAATTTCTGAAGCAGACATTAATGGCAGAAGGACTGTTACATACTTCATGATGAATTTCTTTAGTTGAATTGGTCATGCCAACTATAGTTGCAACTTCTTTCTCTCTGTTTTCGAAAAGATTCTCAATAATCAGTTTCTCATTTAATTTTCAAAATCAGATTGCTCACTTAAAAACTTTTTCACTGTTTCAATAGCATTTTCCATTTTTGAATGTTCACCTGCTTTATAACTAAACATATCAACGTTACAGTCAGGAATTCTGTTTTTAAGGTAATAATGTTTATCAATCAAGTAGCAATTAAAAATATTTGAAAAGTAGTAGATATTTTTATGATGCTATTTGTAATTTAGTTTCTAAAACAATTATAATTTTATAAACGTGTTTTTCAAAATTATTTTTCCATTAATTTAATATTATTTTGTTGAATAGAAAGTCATTTTATATAAACTACTATGAATCATACATAAATAAATAAGATATTAATGATAAAGCATATTGACAAAACAAACTCATTTTAATATAATTTGTTGAAAATTATAAATAAATACACAATGAAAAAGTTCCCCTAAGTATAATATTGCTTTCGTTAATTATATAATGAATTAAGTGAGAATTTACAGAGAAATGAGTATGTCGAAATGAAACTTTGAAAGTTGGTGATAGATTTCTGTGTCTTTCAATTTAATAATTTGACACTTTGAATCCCACTTCAGGAACTGTTGCTTACAGTCGTTCAAAATCTCCTTTCAAATGTAAGATCTTGTTTAAGTAATCGATTTTGTACAAAAAGAGGTTGTAGCAAAGCTGTGTTTTATTTTCTAATATTTACAATGGAGTTATTGAACTAGAGACTATATCTTAAAATGATCTTAATCTTTAGAAAATTATTACATTTAGAATGCTGTTTTTGTAAAACTATCCTTATTTTAATTAGCAGAAAACTAACAGCAATTCTATACTATGAATGTATAAAATGCTATGTAATTTGTAATTCATGGTTAATGTCGATGCAAAATTTAATTCCTTATGCTCTGTTATACATATAAAATTTGTACAACAAAGTTTCAGCTCTTTTAATAGCAGGAAAGCAGACTGTTAATGCAAGTTTATCGACATGTATGTGGCATCAAATAGTTTGATTTTCATATACAATAAGACAGAAATGAAAATTAATCCTTTTTTTTGTAAATATTTAATTTTTTGGGGCTAAAAAACTTTTTCAAATATTTAAATATAAAGTGAAAGTAATTTTTCAAATATAGTATAAACCAAGAACATTACACACATTTATTCACAATGTTATGCAAATTTTCTAATGTTATGTTTAATTGTTTAAAATCAAAACATTTATAGATGAATAAATTTAAAAAAAACTTTAATTAATGTTTTTTTAAATAACATTATAAAAATTGAAAAATAATTAAGCCTTTTATTTTCATATACACACCATACTAATTACTACATAGATGTATTCATATAAAGTAAAAATTTCTTTGGGTTAAGAAAAATATTATGTGAGAATATGTATTTTTACTAACATTATTTTATCTTATAATAAAAATTTGAAAAGCTTCTATGTCTCATTCAAAAGGAGAAATTTCCATTATACAGAAAATAATAAATATACAAGAAAATGTGGCAAGCAACTTTTTTAATTAAACTGCGTAAGAAATCTAAAACATCATAATTTGTGGATACCGTTTTTCTTTGAATTTCATATTATTTACCAAGAAGTCAACTTAAAAGCACTGAGGAATATCTTCAAACATTTTCAATTACAGAAAAAACAGTTATTTATTAATAATTTTTGCTTTTTAAGATGTAGACAAAAATAAGATATACGTTTTCGTTTTAACCACTTTTATTGGGATGTACAATTCTGTCTGGCAAATACATATAACCCTAGATAGGGTAGTTAGTGGTAAGTGACATCACCTCCCTCTAAATTGAGGGGTGTGACAGTTTTTAGAGGGGTAGGAAATGTTCGCAATGAGAATGGGAAACAGTCGACGATTTTTGTATAGTTTAGGAAAGTGGCTGTGGAACGAAAAAGTAGTACATCTGGTTTTAAAGAGGAAACATTTTCCGCAGACTCTTGAAATTTTCGGAGCCGTTGAGTCGGTTAAATCATAAATTTTTGGTGCAATTTCATTTGTGATTAAGGTGATTAGAAAGTAGGGGATAGGCTCCTTCTTTCTGTGCTTTCTCATAACTGATGCAGTAGCAACGTCAAAGCCTCTAAGCATAAGTTCATTTTATATGAGATGAGTAGAGGTGGTAGGGGGAGCCTTTTAATGACCACCTTGTTGGTTTGTCAAGTCTATTTTTGATAATAAGACATTCAATATTATTGTCAGTTAAATAAGTTGAAATAGCTCTATAGGAATCAGATGTAGAAGGGCAAACTTTCAGATATTAACCTGCGAGTTTTGCAGTAATGTTTTTATCAATATTAGTTTTTAACTGATTAATTAGGACGTTAAAACTTTCCTCGTATTTCACCATGATAGTTGGAATTTTTTCCTTCGACTGACTGCTGAAAAGATTTGGGTCAGTGTTTGCATTGTTTTCTTGAATAGAGTCAGCATTAGTAAGGGGGCTGTAAGAGTAACTTTAATGTTAACTGTTTTTCTGTGTCTAGTAAAGCCTTCCTCGTCGCTATTACTGTTGACCATTCTTTTATTTTTAATTGGTGTAGACACCGGTGCCTGTCCAGTGCTTAACATTGAAAATTGCATATTATAATAAGCTGTATTTACATCAATATCATTAGAAACAGTTACAAAATTACTATTTATTAAACTATTGTTTGCACTATTAATCATACCATTGTTTGCATTGACATAGTAAATATTGTTTGAAGCAGTAAAAACATCATTATTAATTGTCATACAATTACTAGTTAAACAATTGCTTACATTATGTGATATACCATTTTCATTATTTACATCTGAACCATCATTAACATTTGTAACACAAGTACTATTGTTATTAAACATATTACCATTGTAGTAATGTAAATTGCATATTACTGGGTTATTAGTGGCATTTGGATTACCAGGATTACTCAAAATATTATTAGAGGTTACATTAGAATTGGATGTAGATGGATTATTACCTTGATTATTACTTACATTTTCTATTAAATTATCATCTATATCCCTAGAGTTATTACTAGAAATTCTAATTTGTTTACTTTTGTTTACAGTAACAGCATTATTAACATTATTAGAAAGGATTAACCATTTAGTTTTATTTTTAGTATTTTTAGAAGTTTTTCAAACAATTTTAATTTTTAAACAGGTTTAACCTTAACATGAACTGAATTATGTTTTAAGTCTACATCTCACTATCAGATAAAACAGATTTTACACAAGTCTTAGAGTCATGCAGAGTACAATTTGATATTGGGCAATATCCCAATTGGCAACACTTACCTCTAATTTGTTGTGATGCGATTAATGCCTTCTGATAATGGTGATTTTGGAAAATCCTATGGGCATTTTGTTGGTATTACGGGTTGGATTTTTCCACTGCTTCCATTAAACGGTTTTGGGCGGAGGAAAATATTTCCAGAACCTCACTGTGTTTTGACTTATCACATAGCATGTCACATCTTTGCAGATTGGTTATAGGAATAGATAGGTCTAGTGCCATGTAGCATTTCCCCCTTCTGCATCTATTGTACTAGTGTTCCTCCCTTGCCATAAAAGAATGTTCCATCTTATATAAGAAAAATATTCAATGAAAATATACCATAGTGAGATGATACTTATTTTTGAATGTAAAATATTGGTAATCTCAATTTCTATAAAATAATACATCATTCAATCGATAATGTATACGAAAGTTTTAAAATAAATTTAAAAGTCAATAAATTTTTTATTGACATACAATATCTACTTTAAACACAGAAATTTGTTTTTTAATTTCTTTTTAAAGTTTAGAGTTTGAACTAATAAAACTATATTAATGATGCTTGAATAGAATTACTACTCATTAATGGAAAATAATCATTTGAACCACTAAGAACTTGGCAACAATATTTTAAAGTCAAATTCCAAGAAAAAAAATAAATTTGAAAGAATTAAAATTATTTTTAAAAATAGAGTACGTCAATTATTCCTTATTCGAGATGACGAAGAAAATCAGTAGTAAAATCAGAAGGAAAGTTTTTAAAGAAATTGATTTTGGGATTAAGTTTCTAACAAGCTCTTTAAATCTTTCATGATTACTAGTAAAATATTTTGGAGAAATATTATTTTTGATTGCAAATATATCAAATAGATAAAGTACTTGTGTTTAACACTATTTCCTTGCTAGAATTATAAATGGATTGGAATTTTTCACATTTACTTATTAAATTGTAGAAAGAAATAAACCATCATCACCATCATTTTTGTATCAATAAGATGAACCACCTTCTACTGTTCTTAATAAACACAATTTTCACAATTATACATTTTATTTAAAGTTGAAAATAATGTGGATTTAATGAAATATTAACATGTTGACTAAATGTGGCTTTATTAAAAAAGGAATTTTGTTGACAACGTTTTTGAATCAAAAATTAAAGTAACCAAAAGAAAAACATTTTTAAATGGTTTTCAAATTATGTTCTCCTTTAAAAATATGATCTAACATATATTTTTATTCGAAATAAAATGGAAATTATTTTAATAACATAGAAAAAAATATCAGGGCATTAAAATATGCTGCTATAGTTTTTTCATTTGTTGACACAAAATAATTAAAACACTTCCACTTATACAGTTTATTTTTAATAAATGCCAATTCAACTTATTTTTTCAGGATGCTTATTTATTTTCACTTATTCTGTAATGATGCTGATTATCATTAAGGATGTTTCGCTTGAATATGGCCAGTGATCAGATATTTTTCTGCGTTTTTTCCCACTTTTCTTTAAAATATGTTTCTCTCTCACATTTTTAGAGATAATTGCATCGACTCTTATTGTGAGCGCACAAAATCAAAGTTTAAGAAAAATGAAAGTGTTAAAATTTAGTTATTGAATTTTAATCATAAACAATTTTATTTTAAGTTATTCACTAGACAGAATAACAAACGTCATCCATTGCGAGTGAAAATTTCTATAGAATCTAAAGGAAATCTATAACGACAATGTCTTAGAACCAAATTATTTGAAGTCGATGAGTGGAAACTCAACATAGTCCAATGAAATAGGAAGCATTAAATATTTGTCCAAGAGGTAGACTTTCAAGGGAAAAGCTTTTCACAACTTTACAACTACAGTTGTCTTACATGAATTTTAAAATCAGTGGCGATTAATTTTAAATCTATGTCTTTTTCAATGAATAAAAACGGATTTTTGTTGCATTATAAATTCGGTGATGTCCAAAATTTCAAAATTCCTAAATGTTCTAAATTATCAGTTTCATCGTTAAAATAATCACATGTTCATCGTTAAAATAATCACAAGTCACAGTGTTTAGACAATACAAGGCCTTGAATGGATGGCAACTTTATTGAGTGATTCACCCGGTGGTCATCGTCACCGAATAAAGATTGGGTCTTCGTAATTTAGAAGCTGAGACCAAACAAATGTCTTCAATACTAGGCCTAATACCTTTAGAGGCATTATTTCACTTAGAATACATAGCGATTACGAATCATATTTAACGTGCCGTATTTGTGAACATGACGTGACTCTCCGATTAATTAAGGATAAAAAATCTTTACCTTTCAATAATGAAAATGATGCCCTAACCAACCAGATCACAATGTTCTGTACGATGCAAACATAAAAGGATTTCTAAAATCTCTGATTCTAAAAAATAAAGTATAAGAAATTTCTCTCTCTCTTCAGTTCTTCATTCAGAACTGGCAATTACGTCAAGTTAGCACTTTTTTGTAATAATGTTTCTATGAATTTATTTCTTTGTAAAAATTAGTGTTTACAATTTGCTGTGCTCTGTAGGAATAAAACGTTTCTCCTTTCCAGAGTGTAATAAATTTTATATAAAAAAACACTCTTAAGTTAAAATAACACAAATTCACTATAATAAGCCAGAAATGCTTTTAGAGCTCTACACACAATAGAGAGCATGAGCTTCAAACAATATCATATTTTGAGCTAATATTTAATTTTTTCTTTTATTTCAAATAATATAATATAAATTTGCTGGTGAATTCTTAATAGAATATCATTGATATGTACTTTTTGCAAAGGAGGGAATTAGGAATTACAAATATATATATATATATATATATATATATATATATATATATATATATATATATATATATATATATATATATATATATATATATATATATATATATATATATATATATATATATAATCGACCTAATATTTTACTCTGAATTTTTACATTAAACTCATCTGAATGTTCTGTGATTTCACTAGCTGATTTATGCTCTCTCTTAGTATGATTTTATTAATAGAGTGTTGCATAGAATTTTCTTAGGTTAGGGAATTTGATTTAGTATTCAGTGAACCAGTCGATTTGATTTCTCTTATCATTGCCTGCGGTATCTCTTTTCACTCATTAAAGAAGTAAAACTTAATACCGTACATTTCTTATTGAATATTCACGACCCTCAATTTTTATATACATAGTTTGTGCTGCTCAACATCAAATTATGAATGAAATAAATTCTTCTTCTCGTACCTACAGTAAAAAGGATTATTTTCTACAAATTCCCATACTGCATCAAGTTATATTATTCATTTTATTTATAGTTGGAACATTTCAAATGCAATGTCTCAACTTTCCTTTTTCAAGTTACTTGTTACATGAAAGTACACAATTAATGTAAAATATCGTACATATATATTGTATACTCCAGAGAATGCTGCGCCACCGCTACTGCCCCCCCCACTTGAGCTCCTCTTCTCTACCAATACACTGCGCAGGAAGATGAATCAGTGAGGGCGTAGTAAAAACGCTCCTATAATCTAATATTTTGTATTATTAAATATTTTTGTTAGTTATTATTCAATCCTTATTCAACAAACCCCTAGACATTCCCACTACAACATGGGGGCTCCCGCCGGTCTTCATCGTTTCAGCTATTTTTAAACTTGAAATAGAGAATGTCGCAGCATACAATGACGCACATGTAGCGTTTGTCAACATCCTCACAGTCGCATCTGAAAAGAGCCAATAAAATCACTCCTAGGACCAATTCCACCATCCCACCAACTCAGAACCAATACTACCGCTCTGGAAAACCTAAATTCATCGCCTCATGGAAAAAGAGCCAATACCACCGATCGAAGGATCAATTTAAACGTCCCTCCAGTCAAGAGCCAATATCACCGATCGAAGGATCAATTCATCCGTCCCTCCAGTCAAGAGCCAATATCACCGCTCCGGAGATTCAACAACAGCCAATACAACCGTTCCAATGACCAACCCCACCGGCAAGGAGTCAATCTCTGGAAAACCAAATTCATCGTTTCAGCGGAAACAATCCCACTTACTACCATTTCGAGAGTAATCCCACCATCAAAGAGCCAACAATTTCAAATAGGCATCGCACATCCTCATACCAGGTATGATCGAACCTTTTTTACTAAGCATGTACCGAAACATGAAAAAAGAAGATTTATTTAAAAACGCCATAGAACTAGATATAATTGTACCTGATAATGCTACAATTATCTTCTTAAAAGAATAAATTGAGAAAATAGATACATTCAAAAATGAACCTGACTTCATCAAAGATATGATTTCGGTAATTGTCGAAGAAAGAAAAGAAGTCGAACAGTCAACAAAAGAAAAAAATAAACTGATAAAAATAGAAAACGAAATAGAGATAGCAACAATTAACTCTGGCATTAATCATCTTCATCCCGATTCCAGGTATACAGCAATCGAAACAAATCTCGAAAGTCTTATTAAATCCGTTAAAACATTTAGTATGCCCGTCCCGAGCAAACCCGAAAATTTTAATTAATTCTTTTATTCTCTCGAACGTGCTTCACAGCTAAAAATGCTCCCCACGAATTAAAATAGCATATTACTTTACATCTCAGAAAACGAATTTCAAGATTACGAAAAAGTTAAAAATATTATTTTACGTGAATTTCAACCAACCTCCCAAGAATGCTTAATTAATTTCCGTAGAGCTCAACGCCTAACAAATAAATCTCATGCGAAATTCTCGTCACGATTAACCATTGCTTTCGAATATTGTAAACTTCATAATGTTACTGACTTTAAAACTTTATGCGAGTTAATGATAGTGGACAAATTATTTTCTACTCTTGACCGTGAAACGCAACAACATATTTCGATACGTCAAAGTGAAAACTGGTTCAAACCAACTGAATTAGCAAAAGAATACGATATATATTTTGTTTCTAAAAGAAAAACTTTTACCGAAACCCGCCAGCCACCGTTGAGAACAAACAAAAAATAATTTATTTCAAAACTACAACCGCTACTCACGCTACAGAAATTTCATAGACCACTCTCGACATGCCGCAATAAAGAACTCACATGGAAAATATCACCACAGAAATGAAACTACCTCAAACCCTCGATTTAGTGTTCATTCAAATAATTTCATTTGCAAAGTAGAGGGTAACTCCTTCACTGAATCGATATAAATGAATTACACTATGAAAATATTTTTGTTAATGGTAAAATCGTAAAGACACTTACAGATTCTGGAGCGAACATTGTTTGTATAAAATCACATCTTATTTCACTAAACACTAATTATTTAGATACTGTGCAGCTCACATGCGTTTTTAACAGCGAAGTTCAAGCGCAACTAGCAAAAATAAAATTATCCCTTCCAAATTTCCGAGAAAATCCGATAACGGTAACAGCAGCCGTGTGCCAAAATCTTTACAGTGATTTAATAATCCCCCCCCTCCTAATATTTTTGATGATTTAGAAAATGCAAATAAAGAATATATCAGAGTCGAAAGAGAAAATTAAACTTTCTCATTTATTCGAAAAATAATTTTCCCTTTCTTTGCACTCAGCATAATATGAAGCAGCGCTGCTCTGATTTAAGGAATTCGATTATAATTGGCAAAAATGAATCTGAAAATAGCCTTTTTCCACATAGTGCCCCTCGCCACTCGCGGCTAGATTCTAAAAATAGATCCGGTGAAAGTGTTACCCAACGGGTCGAAGGTCAGCGTATTCGAACTGATAAGAGCTCCCCTTATAAGAAAACCACAAGAGTGTTAGAGGAATGTCAAGTGAAAACATCTGCTCATAATTTAGTCCCCGTTCGCAAAGGTGACTCCAAACCCAGGGCTAAGGAAAAAAAATCTTTCCCTAGCCCTGCTCCAAATTACCCTCACCACAGAAGGAAGTGATGTCACTCAACACTTCACGTAGACCCGAAAGTGCAACTTCCGACGTAAACACAGCCACTTATTTTTAAAACGGAAACGATCGTTTACATGAAGATACCGAATGCTCATTTTTCGAATATAAAGACTGTTATTTACCGAATTTAAATATCTACACCGAAGTTGATTTATCACATATTTTAAACGTTAATAATCACAAACATATAGAACAAATTATTAAATCTTATAAGCCGAATAAAATTAAAGATACAAATTTACATATGAAAATAATTCTAACCGATGACACACCTATCGCGTTTCCACCTAGAAAATTAGGACATAGAGAAAACCTTAGTTGAAAAGCAGATTGAATAATGGCTAAAAGACGGTATCATTTGTGAATTTAATTCAGATTTCACCGCACCTTTGATCATAGTTAAGAATAAAGACAAATCAAGAAACTCTGTGTTGATTACCTTGCTTTTAATTCAAAGACTATTGAACAAAGATTTCCATTACTCCTCATCGAAGATATTTTTGATAATCTACAAGGAGCAATTTTTTTTTTTCAAATTTCGATCTCAAGTCAAGTTTTTTCCATTTATCAGTTGAACCTGATAGTCGTAAATACAACAGCTTCATAACACACAACGGATAATATGAATTCATAAACGCTCCCTTTGGTCTATGCAATTCTCCCTAATAATTTCAAAAATACGTTCAAACTGCGTCTTCAAAGAACTCATTAAAGACAATACTGTTATTATTTATATGGATGACTTCATAATCCCATCAAAAACTGAATCTGAAGGAATTTCAAAGCTTGAAAAAGTGTTCCAAGTTGCTTCTATTATGGATTAGAGTTCAACTTTAAAAAGTGTAATTTTCTTCAGCGTAAGATAAATTTTCGAGAAGGTCCCTCAACAGCTAATGAAATGCAGTTATGACTTTTCCAGAACCGAAAAGAATTCACCACATTCAATCTTTCTTAGGACTAACTGGTTACTTCCGAAAATATATTAGAGACTATGCATTAATTGCAAAACCTTAAAGTGACCTTTTATGAAAAGAATCCTATTTACATTTGGCCCTGAACAAAAACTATTTCTAACTTTAAAACAAATTCTGTCAGCAAAACCTGAAGTGCATCTTTTTTAGCAAAATGCCCAGTTACAAATACATTGTGATGCCGGTTCGAAAGGATTCGGTGCCATACTCATTCAAATGGATTCTGACAATAATTTTCATGCAATATACTACATGAGCAGAAAAACATCTCCACAAGAAGAGAAATACTCGAGTTATGAACTAGAAGTGTTAGTGATAATCACAACATTGAAAAAATTTTGTCACTACCTCGTAGGCACAAAATTCCAAATTTACACAGATTGTCAAGCTTTCCCGATAAACAATGTCTATAAAAGATTTATCACCCAAATTAGCACGATGGGCTCTCTTCTTGGAAGAATTTGATTTCGAGGTACTCCACAGACCAGCACGACAAATGCAACATGTTGATGTTCTCAGCCGTTACTCAATCATGGTCATACAATGCAACGAAATAACACAAAAAATAAAAGAAGCACAAAGTAAAGATGAGTATGCGTCAAGCCTTAAAGAATTACTTCAAATGATTTTACATTATAAAATGATATTTTGTACAAAATGGTGAACGATTAAGAACTTTTAATTGTCCCACTGGATATGCAAAAACAAATTGTATAACTTGAACATTCTAAAGGATATTTTGGCATAAACAAAATAGAAAATTCTTTCAAACAACAATTCTATTTCACTAATATACGGAAGACGGTAGAAAATGTTATCACAACTTGCATCCAATGCATACTTTCATCAAAAAACTTGGCAAACAAGAAGGATTTCTATATCCAATACCAAAAAGAGACTTACCGCTTGACACATACCACATAGATTTCCTAGGATCATTCCCATCCACCAACAAAAACAACAAATACATTTTTACAGTAGTAGATGCTTTTACAAAATTTGTTTGGATTTATCATTTTAAATCCACTTCAACACATGATGCCTTAGAAAAATTGAAACTACAACAAATGAATTTCGGAAACCCACGACGAATAATTTGTGATAAACGACCAGCTTTTACTTCAACAGAATATCAAAAATATTGCAAGGAAGAAGACATCGAAATTATTTTAAGCATCAAGCGGCAATTGAAAAGTTGAAAAAATTCAAGGAACATTAATATCAGTTTTAACAAAACTAACACTTGAAAATCCTTATCAATGGTACAGGCCCACATCATCACTCTACAACGACTTATCAACATCACCATATCAACAGCCACCAAATTAACACCATTTAAACTTTTAACAGGCATCAAAATGAAAAATAAAAATGACATCAAAATTAAAGAACTTCTAGAAAACGAAAATTACCAATCGGTACTAAAGAATAAGCAGCAAATGAGAGAAGATGCCAAATTAAATATTTTAAAGTTACAAGAACAAAGTAAAAAAACAATACAACAAACAGCGAAAAGGAGCAAAGAAATATAACGTAGGAGACAAAGTGGCCATAAAGTTCAGTGTAGGAATGAAACTGCGCCCCAAATTTTTCGGCCCCTACGAAATTGTGAAGGTCCGGTATAATGATAGATAGATTGTCAAAAAGATAGGCAGACACGAAGGCTCAAACCTGACTTCCACACATGGGACAATTCTTAAGAACTTTATTTAAAAAACTATTGACTCTCTTTTACTTTTCAGCCAAACAAGAACAATTGAACTTTAATTTTTGCATTTTTTCTTTCAATATTGCTTTTTCTTTATCCTTAATTACTCTTTCTTTTTATATTTTAATCTAATAATTAGCAAATTGGTTGGGGACCGACCACATCAGGATGGACTAGTGTTGTATACTCCAGAGAATGCAGCGCCACCACTACTGGCCCCCACTTGAGCTCTTCTCATCTACCCACAGATTGCGGGGAAAAATGGACGTAGTAAAAACGCTCCTGTAATCTAATCTTTTCTATTATTAAATGTCTTTGTTAGTTACTATTCAATCCTTATTCCACAAACTCCTAGACATCCCCACTACAATATATATATATATATATAAATATATATATATATATATATATATATATATATATATATATATATATATATATATATATATATATAAATATATATATAATTCAGATAAATACAATAGTATTTTTCAAAATTTATGAAACACACACTCTTAACTCTTTGTAATTATTTTTACTATATTATACAAAATGTTTTCAAGTATAATACTTAATCCACAAAATAATTTAAAATAGTTAATATTAGCACCAACCACTTATAATAACCTTATTCATCTTCAAACTAGGCTTTGAATCTAAAATATAATTATAACAAATGTACTTTCTCCTCAACGTCTAAACTTTACTTTGAGATACATAAAAAAAAATAATAAATAAATAAATAAAAAAAATTAAGTGTATAAAACAATGAACTGTACAGTAATTAACAAAAAATGAATTCAATATTTTAGAATTTGAAACACTTTATATTTTATTAAACTGTTTTTTTGACAAAAAATGCTAAATATTATACAAATGTAGACTTAAGTTAATTCCAGATAATTTCTTAATTTACAATTGAAAATAATGAAGATAAATTTTATTTCTCAGATATGATACTTTTCTGCTTAATTTCAAGTGTCATTCATTAATTCTTTAATCAAATCATAAAAGTTTAACAAGTGAACTTTTTTAACAAAGCCGAATTCATGAAGTTCTGATTTTTACTACCATTCAAGCAAATGTTTCTTGATGATTTCTTGTTATTGCCTGATGATTCAAGAATGTATATTTCATCAACCATGAGCGTTATTTGTTAACGTGTCTGCATTTACCATGAACGAATAACATGTGTTGTGCTAGACTGTTATTGTTACTTTGGTGCAATTATATTTTCCGAATAAAGATATATTTATTTATCATAGTTACAAAAATGTTTTTAAGACAACAAGTTTTTGAATGACAACAACAGTAGTATTTTCTTCAAATATTCCAATTTCATTTTATACAAATCAGCTATATTCTGACTAGCGTCGATTAATTCGAAACTGAAAATCTTCATTAGGTTTTCGTCCAACCATGTTAAATGCACTTAACACTCTGCATGAATAAAAAATGTGAATATATTATGAAATACCGTTAAAAGTCATGAAAATGTTGGAAACGTATAGTACAAATGTTTTATTAATTAATATAGACAGTGGAGTTTGTTCTGACATACGAAATCATTAAAGAGGTATTTCTCTTTGATAGGTTAATAAAAAAAATGTGTATGTAAATTAATACTAATTTAAAGAACTTTTTAGGAAATAAAATTATGTTTCAAAACTTCTGTTATTAACAGTAATTATAAATTTAATGGCACCAAAAATTTAACACGTGTTCAACAGCTTTTCTGTCTATAGACTAAATTTATTGCTATTCTTTAAATTATTCTCAATTCAAATTACTGTACATCGCTTCGTAAATATTATCTCTTATTCCCCTACGAGGGACGTAAAAAGAATTTTTGAAGCATTTGCTTTGAAGCTAATGCTTTATACAAAAGAGTCTATGTTAGCAAACTGTGAAAAATCTCGCTTCTCGAATTCTGAAATTCTTCATCTATTGTCTCCAAAAAAGCTTTCACAATTATTCAATAACACCGTATTTGTGGGATTTTAGCTTTCTACACATTGAATGTTTTCCAATTTTTATTTTGGATTCTGGAGCATTCCTATACTAATGACTGGACTGCGTCAATTCAATTGAGTAGATGCATTCATTAAAATACTGTTATTTTAATGAAAAAATTTGCACATATCTGGCACAGGGCTACAATGGGGTAAACGCAAATTTTCTTAAGATGTATTAAAAATATTTCAGGTTATATATAAAAATACTTTTAGAGACTTTTGCATAGAAAATATTTTATGGTTTACATCGATATATAAAAATTGTCATTTGGTAATTTAATGCACTGAAATTCTAATATTTAAAATAACTTAAAATTTATCACCATTGATATAGATAATTTTTTATAATAAAAATTTAAATTATGTTACGAAATTTCTTTCAAGAAATTTCAATGTTTATATTATAAATTACCTTAAAAAGGTAATTTTGAAACGCACACTTAAACTTTTAGAAAAGGAAGTTCAATTAAATAGCTTTTGTGTCATTGTTCTAATAACTTGGATGCAGAAAAATACTTTCAGCTTTAGATGCTTTCTGTAAGCGATTCGTTTCTTCCAATTAAAAGTTGCAACTCAATGTCACCTTGCCATAGGACTAATGTTTTCAGAAGGAAAGGTTACAAAGTCGATATCAACTCCATTCAACTAAAAGAGATTTCTAGATTTGTCAAAGAAGGTACTTCGATCATTTCTACGTTCCTTGGACAGAGAGACTTTTCCACATAACAGGTTTGATTTCAATTTTGTACTCTAAGTGGAATATTTCAAGCAAATCCAATGAACTTCACCTTCTGTGATGAAAAAAACTTCCTCCAACATGTCACATACTTACGTTCTGCTCTCATTCCTTTAAAGACAAAACAGAAAAAGGAGTTAATATGCTTACATTATTATATATTAGAAGATAAAAAAAATGAGTTTATTCAAATATAAAAATTTTATTGTGGAATACATTTACAAAAATCTAAACATAATTCACTGTTAAAGGCAATCCAGTTTTTTTTAATTGAGAGACATTTTTCAAGCAAGACGTGAGAAACTTTGTTCGCTTTTCTTTTACACCTCTCGGACACATATTTTAATTGTGACTTGGTATAATTGAAAAAGAGTGGTCAGCGTGAATGACTACGGATAAGGAGGTCCTGGGTTCGAATTCCGGTTCAGACATGGATGTACTTTCTCTCTCGCTCTCTCTCTCTCTATCCTGTCTTTGTCCTTTCCTTGTGTGTGTGAATGAAGTATGAATGATGCCTACTTTATAAACGGGTCCCTATGGCATGTGTGAGGGTGCGATGGTGGCCCACCCCCTGTGTTGCACCCGGGGTAACGCGTCGGTGGCTAAGATGTCGCTGTGTCTGGTCAGTTTCTTGGTATCAGGGAACAATAGATTAATAGACTCTGTTGCAGTTGTAACTGTCTACAATCTGCCATTGGAAAAAAAATATTTGAAAAAGATTCTACAGAAATAAACGCGTACTATAATTATAGGCAGAAAGGCTTGTTTTTATGTTATATCAACTAATGGTGGGCCATAAAGTTCAGAAAAGGTATATGAAACTGCTCCATTTTACGAAGCAAATAATAAATAAATAAATAATTTCTTTTCCAATAAATTTATTTTTTGTGGGTGAAATATATGATACTGCATGTCCCTATTAATATAATCATTACCATAATTAAATCATAGTTCACCCATTATTCACTAAAGACCTTAGTATCATTTAGAAAGTTATAGTTAAAATATATTACAAAGTGATGCACACCTTTTGCTTATCTTGAAAATATTTTTATGTAGATGAAACCAAGAACTAAATATCAAACGTGAAATTTAAAAATATACAACTAAAATACAATCTATTGAAAACAACTAAACAGTATAAAAAATTCCAGGTCTAGGCTAATCTAAGATTAGAATTAAACAAACTCGTAATTTCTTCACAAAAAATGTAAAGCTATCAGAAAATTGAGAACAGTCCTTAAAACTTATTATCCATGATAAGGAGAGAATGCTTTGCAACGAAAATTTCAACTTACCAATTTCCTTTAGATGAATGTAATTTTTAACTTCTTTATTGCGTACAACGGCGTAAAGCTGACAAAGGAACTTGTGAATAACAGATAAATCATTGAAATTCATTACTTTTTAGAGCTCAATCATTATTTAAAGTGAAGGAAAACTGCAAGTGTAGAAACTCACCAAAATAAAAAAAAAGTCACTTAACTCATTTTGAAAGATGTTCTTGTGGTGAAGGACAATTCGGAATTTAGTGGGATTGTCAATTGCATAATATCCAATGGCATAGTGATCTGGCCACATTTTTATTAGAAAAAAATTACTACTTTAATGATAGCTTTTGTTGTATAGGGGTTAAAAGAACTGATGAAATGGTAGGAGTTTTCCAGCTTTCATGTCCATCAGACAGTTTTCCAGCTCCAGGTTGCACGTCCATCAGAGTCAGTGTTACTGGTTTCCTCCTTGTGTTACTCGTTTCTCAGTTTATTTTTAAAAGGAAAGAAAATGCATATTTTAAAGGCTATACAACAACATTTAACTTATAACCTATAGACTGTGCACTCGAGAAGTTACGGTAAAGAATAAAAAATAATATTTCTCTCGGTAAAATAATTAAGCGCAAAATATAACTTTAAAATAATTAAGAAACCATATTTTAGTCACTACATATTAATACATGTCTTTTATTTATGCTGGTGAAATATATAGTCAAGATTAATATCAGATTTTTAGAGATCGAAAAAATATAGCAGAAAGCTATCGCCATCATTTCGTATAGTGTACATTTACGATAACCTGTAAATAAAAAAACAATTGGAGTAAATAGCTCTGTACTGCATGAAACGCGATTACTGCAAACGACCTTGAGTCAGCGACTCTGTTCGGTCTTTCTTCTCGTCAGTCCGACAGGAGGAAAAGTGAGAAAGTTCCTCACCTAAACAGTTCTTGAATGAATACACCGAGTACTCGCTCTTTCAACTTTTGATATCAAATTTACATAACAGATAAAACGTAAATTCGACTGTATGTCCTTCATAAATAGTAAACGTTAATGAAAACAATGTAATATTTTTATAAAAGTAACTTTTTTCAATGAAACAGTCAATAGCAATTTCAGTAATGAAATAAATTAAAATTCTTATAGTTTTCACTTACCACATGGTATTCAACTAATAAGGAATTTTCGCAGAAAATTTCTAAAAATATATTTCATATGAAAATCTTGAGTGACTGATTTTCATTTTACAGTAGAAAAATAAATTTATTGAAGAGAGAAAAGTTAATCAATTTCATCCATGCAACAAAAAATGACGATATATTTTTGACTATAAAAATAAATTATTTACTTAAAATATTAAGAAAGTACAAAGTATAATAATGTTTTCAGGTACAAAATTCTAGTTTCCCTGTTAAAACGAATTTATTTACCCTAAGTACTTTTAGCACTTTATTCAAAGTGATCCTTGCTCCCAAAACATGAAATATTGACTCTCTTACTAAAAAGTAACCAACTGTATTGCATTATTTATTTAGTTACTCTTATGCAAATAACAAATATACCCTAATATCTAAATATTCTTTTCCTTATTTCAACGTAAAATAATTTTTCAAACAGTTTCGAAGCAAACTTTAAGTGTGAAAAGGATCCTTTCCATAAGCTGTCAGTTTTTTTTTTTTTTTTGCCTCAACTCTCTAGAGAGAAGGAAAGAACATAAAACAGCTTGCATCAAAACAAAACAACTGTTTTATATTCTCTTGGTGTACATGGGCTAGAAAGCCAAAAATAGCTGTAGATAAGCGAAGGATAGTGAAATACAGAAAAAAAGATTAGCGACTTTGATTACTGGAACACTGAATCGAATAAATTCTCTTTCTTTCCTTACTCATGAGAAGCACCTGAGTTTCTATCAAAAAGTATTTTCTTCAATTTAACTCTCTTATGAAAAATCTTCTAATCTTAGATATTAAGTTCTGACAAATTTACAACATTTTAATAAAACTTTATAATTTCTTTTGAATTTAAATTAAAAATATAGTAAAATGGTTTTATTTTTTTCCTTTTAAATTGCTTTAGTATATTAAAACTTTAATAAAGAGCAAATAACGCAAATTTCTATCATTAGAAATTATTTAGTAGCCAATTAGTGAATTGAAAATTAGCGTCAAATAATAATTTCAATTATGGTTAAAAAATAAAAATTCTTTGATCATTAATATGTCAAATATCATAAATGAATTTCATTTTTCCATTTAATGTGGTTTCATTTCTTTAAAAATACCTTATAATTCTTCTGCAGTGACTCCACAAAGTAAAGTTTAGTTAGGTAAGACATTCAAGGCAGATTATTAATATGTTTTAAATATTTGAGAGAATTTACACATTTGTTTCATTGTATCATATCCACTACTAGATTGAATGAATAAATTTCCATAATTAAATGTAGTTTATAGGTATTTATTAAGACGTATTCTTTAATTTTTGAAAGAGTTGAAAACTCAAAAACTCCAAAAGATGTCTGTAAGACAAAACGTAATTAACCAATGATGATTGCGTGAAATGGTTGCTCTAATTATTGGTGCCCTGATTAACATAGACGAATCTCAGGGCTAGGGAAAGAGAAAACTGACACCGGAAATAGCCGTCGATGACGTAGTCAGGCATCGAAGGAGATATAAGATGCCTGCAGTTTCTAAGCAAAATACTTATTTTTTATTTTTAAGTTCATTTTGTTTTTAATCAGAGTGAAAAAAACTACAAATGCCTCTCAAATATTCAGTAAACTTGCAATTATTATTTAATTAAACTTAAAAAATTATTAATAATATTGAAATAAATTTAAAATTGTATGACCAATATAAAAATATATTTATCTATTAGCTTCAGTTTATCTTGATTTTTTGACCATTGACCCATTTCTTGTTTATTTGTTGAGCTTTATTATGAGATACTATCGCTACATTTCTATTTAAATACCTAATTCGTATAAATGTGTGTGTGTTCTCAACCGACAAAAAAGTTTAATTGCCTTTCGGTTTACAGTAGGAAAAGAAAACTGTTTTATTTATTAATGTTGCTATGACATTTTTCCCTTTAGAAAATGTGTCGCCATGAAATTTGGATTTGTTTTATAGTTTCCACCCATGCTTCTGTTGCAACAGTAAGTCCCCAAGCAGAAATTTAAATTAATCCACTCGGAATAATTGGGCATATCGTCTGAATTTCTTGATATAATTCTAAGTGAATTATCTTTAATTTTATAAGCAATATAACCTGCCACATAAGCCATAGCTTCTTTTTCAAGTGGAGATATATCACAATTTGGATTGGAAGAGGCAAGTTCATTTTTCCAAGATAAATATACTTGTACAAAAGTTAAATGTACAAAAGTTAAGGGATTAATTAAGAGAGAATTAACGATTTAATTCATCATCTTGAGAACAAAAGAATTGATAATTTCTTGACGTTCTTTTACATTAAATGCCGAGTCTAACATTTCACTTGTTAAATAAATGTCTGGTGTATTTTCTAAACAGTTTACTTTCGGTGACAAATTAGGTAATTTATCTGCGAGCAATATTTTTTTAAGCGAATAATTACTTCAGAAGGAGAAGGGTGGTCATTGAATCTCCCGAGACCTCTAATTTGCCTGAAGAGGCTTTCGAGCTCATCTTGAGTAAGTCTACTTGTTAAAATATAAGATACATTTATAGATTTTAATTCTTCATATAATCAGAAAATCAATAGAAACAATAATCTCTTTCTAAAAAGGTAAAACTGATTTTTTTTACAAATACACGTAAATTGAAAACTTCCTCCTTGATTGCGTTTAAAATTTCTTTTTGAGTATCAAAGTATTTTTGCACTCCAAAAGCAGCTTTTAAAGGCGTGTTACTGGGAGACATTGGTACGGAGCTGTTCATAATATCAAATAAATTATCGATTAATGAATAAAATTCAGCCTCTTTAATATTTCCAGTGAAATTCTTTAGCTTTAGCAGCATTTTCTGAAAAAAAAAGTCTTTGCTGGGGTAACCTTTTGTCTTTCATTTCTTTTAACACTTAGAAATTGGGGCTTTAGTTTATGGCAAATTTTTATTTCCCCGACATCTTTATTCAACATCTCATATAATATTCTAGAATTTATTATTGTACCGTCATGTAAAAAGAAACCACTATCTAAAAAATGTTTCCTCAATAGCTTGATATAATGAGGCATATCAGAGAAAACCCATATCTTCCTTGAATCTTTTGAAGGACGAAGAAATCACGATTTGTCAATAGTTATTTCGAGTTCTTTCCATAAGGTATGTCACCCACCAAGATTCAAAATTATTGCTTAAATTTGAACACCAGTGAATTCAACTTCTTCTATTACAGTAAATAAAAATTTTTTATTCATTTTACAATCGAAATAAGAAATATTGGCTGTTTCCACGGGGAAATTAATCTTCTCCGTAACATAACTTTAAATTTATAAAACGGGCCTAATATTTCATCCAATGAAGAGATGTAACACAGTTTCGAATCTATGTGTATTTCATCAAATCTCAAAGAACATAACTTTTCCACGTCGCCCAAAGTTTCCCAACTTTTTTCATCAATAACATTATATATTTAAAAATTCCAGGCATGCAACTAAACTTGGAACACCATTTTATCCATTTTATTTTGGAAAAATTTTATCTTTTCAAAGTACTTGCACTTGGCATATTTAATCCCATTTTATTTCACCAAAAATCGTTAGATTTTGAAAATAATGACCGAATCAAAATACATTTTGAAATAGTGTCAGGTGACCATTTAGTTCTTAATTTACTTTCATTTTCATGTTTATAAGGGAATAAGTATAATAAGGGTAATAACGCTTATAAGGGAATAAATTATTTATCCCCATCCTCTTAAGTTTAACGTTCTCCTTTTAAAGTACTTTTATTTTCGTTTTTAATTTTTGTATTTCATTTAAAAGCAATTTTTTATTTGATTTCAACCGTTTAATTACTCTTGTTGTTGAAGTTCGATTTCTTTTTTGCTCATTTTTAAGGAATTTCTCTGTATTTTCTGCGCATGATATTCATTTTTTTAATTCTATATTTTTTAAACATTCATTGCATTTAAGGCATTTAATGTCACCATCATATTGATTTTCTTTATCACATAATTTATGTGTGTGGAGACTCAGACACTCAATTCTTTCAATAGTTTCTACTGATTGTCTTCTTTTCGTTTGTCCCTGTTCTCTTGGAGTATTTCGAATTATGTTTAAAGCCGGTAATTTAAGATTAGGCAGATGCGTCGGTTTTAATATTTTTCTCTCAGGCAAACCAAGTAGTCGATTTTGCATATCATCCATATATTCATTCAAATCAAAATGCTCACTGCACACTCTAGCATTCTTGATATTGAATTTGCCTCTTCTTTGACATCTTTGCACCCACTCCTTCGAAAGCATTTGATTTTATTTTGGAGATCAATGAAATATTCTGTGTTTTTCTTTTGTATTTTTATTCGTATATGAACTCGTAGCAACAGCACACGATGTCATGTTTTCCTCGTTAAAAATACTCTTGCTTAAAATGAAAACATCAAACAAGCCAAAGTGAATGAGAAAGCTGCGATCAGACACAAGCTAGCATAGAGAATGCCAGTCAGTCGATGCCCAGAGACGTCACGCTCTCACTCTCTCCGGTGACAAGGCGGCATGCGACAACTCAAAGCGATAAGCCAGTCCTTATGTTTTCCCTAGCCCTGAGTCAGTAAGGAGGAAAAGTAACATATTGAAATGTTGATTTTTCAGTTACAAACATAATAAGATTGCGCAACAGTTCATTCAAATAAAGATAAAAAAATCTTCAAAAATTAATGAAAATTAGCTGTCACATCCTTTTGCATGACAACAGTAATGAAAAATATATTGAATCGTGAACAGAATAAAAATCGTATACTTTGACTAGTAATGCAAAACATACCGACAATAAGCAGTTAAGTGTAAGAAACTTATGACGTTGTTTATTCAGTGCAAGTAAAAAAAGCACGTAATTATGTGCTTTTCGTCCATGTTTTTCAAACGAATTTTTACTTAGCTTTGTATACATTTAAATTTACTATTGTTAATCGAATGGATGTGAGATTAAAAAGTTTTTGTTTTGACAAAATCTTGCTTAATTTTATAATAGCAGATGCAGGAATAATTACATTTTATAGAAATTCCTGTTTTCGAATATATGCCTCATTGCATTATTTTGAGTTTTTAAAAAAACGAAAGATAACATTATATACAAGATAGGCTTAAATGAAAATTTTAATTGTAATTGGTTTAAAAGAAAATTAATTTCAGAAAGTAATTGACGACTCTAGACAAACACATCAAAAAGCATTTTAAATGTATTATTAAATTATGTTAAAAAATATTTCACGGTTTTTTGTTGAAAAATATGTAATACGTTCATAAATGAAACCGCAATCAAATTTACTATACATTTAGAGGAGAAAAAACCTTCAATTAATTTTGCCTGTATCAGAGTTCGAAATTTTGAAAATGTTGTATATCAAAGAATAAAATGGAATTTAATATTGCTTGAACAGAATGCGTAACTAACAGCACGCAATTCAATATGAATAGTTCATTGTTAAGAATACTGAACTAGAGTATTAGATCAGTTCAAATTTCAAAATACAATTGTTGGAAAAGAAACTTTTGACAAACATAAGGAATGAGTAGAAATGTCCCAGCAAACACGTCCGCATCCCGATTGCTCAATATCAACATTGTTGGGTCGGCAATTGTCAAGATAGAGACATCAAAACTTTGTCCTTTATGGGGAAACAAGTTTTGCTCCTGCTTTCAAACTCTGCTCAATTCATTGTTCATCCAATTTCCTCTCAATTCAAGACCTCCTACCGCAAAAGAAATTCAATCTCAATTCATAGAAATTTTTTTTTCTTTTTTATTGATATTTTATCAAAAATTCTGTTTATTTAAAGAATTAATAAAAAAACATTATATATATATATATATATATATATATATATGTGTGTGTGTGTGTGTGTGTGTGTGTGTGTGTGTGTGTGTGTGTGTGTGTGTGTGTGTGTGTGTGTGTGTGTGTGTGTGTGTGTGTGTGTGTGTGTGTGGATAACGATAATCCTAAAAAGGATTTCATCGGCCTTTATCCGAATGAAATGAAATTTCAGCATCAAAAAATGGAAAAAGAGGATGCATTTTTTGTATTACGTTTGAGACTATTTTATAAAAAAATATGCTTTCAATTGTAAGTATATCCAGATATTGCAGCAGTTATCTTAAATTTCTTGTGAATTACATAAAGCAGTTTAATATTAAAAAGAAATAAATTCTCCTCTTCAACAAAGAAATAAAGCATTCCATTTTCTGAAATAACATGTGATCGTGTGACGTCACATTTAATTAATGATTGTTTCGCTTCTTCTTTTGGCGGATATTGAAGTGAAACAAAAGCTTAATTGTAAGATTCTGCGAACTATTGGACTTATAAGATGAGCACATACTTATTTTATTAAAACAATATTCACATCTCACTATAGAACTATCATTTAGTCATGAATTATTTACTTATTGTATTTTGAATTTATTTAACTGCTTCCAAGTGTTTCTAAACTAAACATTACATTTGTAATGTTGAAGATAGAATAACAAGATATATTATTCTTTTTTAAATATTTTTATTCGTCAGATTTTAGAGTGTTCTTGAGTTCTTTATAACTAGTATTTTTTACGTTCGAAATTTCTAGAACATTATAAAAACATTCATTACTGTTATATTAGGTTATTCTGAAATATTCTATTCGCATTTCTTTGTTTAGTTTTAGAATAAAAAAATTCTTTAGCTTGGTGGATTAAAACTTCATTTTTCATTGCTGGTATATTTTCTCATTACTTTTCGAATGTATTGTTCTTATATGTATTTAATTAATCTAATTTCCTTATATGTAGTTAATTAATCTAATGTGTGTATATAATGTATTTAATCAATTAGAAAATTATAAATGTTCTATTTCTAATTTTTTAACTAAAACTAAGACTTAAATATGACTATAAATCTCGGTCGATGTTAATTTATAAATAAATGTTGCGCATATATGAACTGTATATCTAATGAATAATAAATATGTGTTGTGTATATGTGAACGTGAGTATACTATGAATAATTCCAAATTACTTTTATAAATTTTAATTATCTTGTAATTTATTATGATTTTTAAAATAAAAATATCTAAGATTTTTGCGTGAACTTTCTCTCATTACTTTTAATTTTAGAATGTGCAATTGAAATTGAGCATTTCGAAATTTCTTTTTCATTTATCATTCAGTTTCCTTTTATTCTTGTAATATGTGAGACTGTTTTTATAATAATTATATGATTTTAGGGATAAACCAATGTTATAAAACCTTAAATTGAATTTAAAATTTCAATTTTCTGAAACATTGAAAGGGAGTCACTCATTTAAGCAAACTAGGAATATTCATTTTCAAAATATTGAGTGGATTATTTATGGATTTTTAACACTTTTAAGAAATCTATTTTATATTATTTTTTATTCTATTTATAAAACCAGTTAAAGACACTACAGGAAATGCTGTCCTGAAAAACCTTATTCGAAATTTGCAACATTCCTCTGTTGTTTTTGAAGATTTCATAAAATTATTTTTTTATAAAGGACATTTCAATAAAAGTTTCCATACCTATCATAAACCCATAAAAATTTATTCTAAAAAACAAAACTTTTGAAAGAATATCATTATAAAATATTTCATATTTAATTACTTTCATAAATAAATTCAAATATGCTAAAGTATACGTAAGTGAATTATATTTAAAAATCTGGCACTTGAAATGTGTATCTATTTAATGCATATAAACTTCCTGCTTTTATTAGTAAAATCTTTGATTTTAAGTGAGGATTTTAGATTGCAAAATCAGAGCAATTGTTTAATACTAAGTATTCTATCTGATTCTCAGAATAAGGGAGGGATATGGCTGCTAAAATTTATTATTTGTAAACATGCTTATGAAACTTAAATGTAGTATTTAACAATTTATTAATTTATTTTCTGAATATTTAAATTTGATTTTAGACTTGTATTATGAGTTTGGTATTTCAAATATATATATATATATATATATATATATATATATATATATATATATATATATATATATATATATATATATATATATATATATATATATATATATATATATATATATATATATATATATATAAGTTTTATACAAGTTCTATACAAGAATTCAAATATTTAAATTCATTGTATTGATAAATTTATTCTTCCATATTATGTGGTAACAGAAAAAGTAGTCCTGATAGAATGCGATAAAGGGGGGGGGGGGGTTAGTACATGGCAAATAATAATTGTACTTTATTGAATAAACAAAAATATTATTAAAATATTAATTTATATTGTAGTTTTTCCTTTTAAGTTTGCAAATGTGACAAATAAAATGTAATAACATTTATCATATTTGCGAGAAAATGTGAATAATCTTCTGTAGATATATTAAATATAAAATGTTTATAAGTATATTAAGCGGTTATCTATTTCTGATTACATATATTTAACTAGATTATAAAAAACACTATACACAACATTTTATTCAGTATGCTATGGTGTAAGTTAGTTGATGTTTAAATTTTTCAAAATGCATTTTTTAAAATAAGATTTATTTCAGGCAACACAAGTTACATAGAAACAAAGAAATTTAGGAGGACTAAAACAGCGCATCCTCTTAGCATGAAAATTTGAGAGCAAGTGTTCTGTGTTCAATTCAGATCTCACTGAGAGAATGTATAAATCGCGCTTACAAAATGTGCTGGTTGGGTGGGTACATTTCATGAAGTTAATACCATTGGCACAGAAATTTGATAGACAAGTTTTTAGTTTCACTTCGCAAAATTCAGTTTTACTTTGCGAATTCAAGTGTTTTGTAAAAGGTCAAAAGTATCTCAGAAAAGATGTGATCTCAGTAAAGATACAATTTCTTAGAGAAGTCGTGATGTGTCACGACAATGTCATTAAGTATTTTCATTGATTGCACATTTACCTTAAATATCACATATCATAAACGTGAAATCATACGTTAATAAATTGAAGAAAACAATATAAAATTATTTTGTTTCATAAAAGGAAAATTGAACATCTTTTACTAAGGATAGTAGTTTTCTTACTGATTTTTTGTAATATTTCTGAACAAAACATTTTTGGAAAAAAATATAAAAAAATGGTATAACAAAACAATTTTTAATTTTTTTATCATTTTAATAGTTTTAATATATATATATATATATATATATATATATATATATATATATATATATATATATATATATATATATATATATATATATATATATATATATATATATATGCTATTTTTGATATGCTCATATATTTTAATATCTATTGCGTTTTATACTGTAGAATTATTTAATTATGGATAATTATGGCCAAACAGACAGGTGCTGACTATGTTGATGCCAGCTTAAACACTACATAAATTTTTGCATTCCTTGTAAATTTATTTATTGTAAATTTATTGTTATTTTTTTTTTTTTGTTAATTGCAATTTGAATAATTTTGCTCCTTTTTTAAATAAATGTTATATTCCTAATCTTTTGTCTGAGTTAAATAATATTGAAAAGTAAATGTAAATATGAGTATTATTTCTATGTAAAACTATCAAGCAATCTTTATTAAAATATTGTTTCCTTCAAGCAACATATTTCAAATATAATTTACTTTAAGTAATTACTCACATAATTATGTCTGTTTTATGTATAAACTTTTTGTTACTCTTAAATTGTGTGTGCGTATGATTTACCAATGTCAAAAAATGCAGAAGTATAAAAATACCTCTCATCATTATGTAAAATTTTGTGTTCATTAAGCGAAAAAAATTATTTTTTAACCACAAGTTGTTTTCATCTTTACAATTCAAAAATTGTGCATTTGAAAAATTCAAAATATCATGCATATAAAAATGAATAATTAAAAAGAAATATTTATGTGTGCATATATATACGTTCTACTATTAATTTGAACTAACTACTAATTGCTTAACGTGGACTTAATTTGTTATATAAATGCGCATACCTAAATATAAATCTCTGTGTGTGCTCTTAAAAATTAACATTATTCTTTTTTTGTACATATAGTTACTTTTTATGCATTTCCTTTATATAGTAAAATATATATAAATTGCATTAAAAGGTTGTTAAAATTCTTTGATAGATGAGAGCTCTTTGTCTTAAGATTCACACTGAGTTTTAATAAAAATGTTTTATTTTTGCTAGTGTGAAATAGTTGTTGAACGCAAAAATATTTTAATATTTAAATCCTTTTCTTCAATAAGCAAATATTTTGAATGATAAGAATTCAGTTGAATATAAATAATAAATTTATGGTCTATTGAACACTTACATTAAGGAAAGTTATTTATCAAGTATAATCAATATTTTAAAGTATATATTTGGTTCTATTACAAATATAGCTTTTAATATTCGCAATTGAGGTGAAGTAAAATAAGTAAAACCAACAGCTTTTACATATGTACAAAACACTTCTAAAGGTGTTAAAATATTGACTTCAGTCAAACAGTTATATAATCCAAGCTATTTGAAATACTCCTTTTATAAATATTCAAACAAATATTTAATGAACATTACAAATTGACTGTTTTCAATAATTAACAATATTAAAGCAGTAACTAAGAGTTCTTTTGGAAGACTTTTTTCTGTAATACGCGTGATAGCTATTTTAGACGAAATTTTAAATTCAACATGGATATAAGCAGCATAAGTAATATTACAATTTGAACAAAATTTTATCAAACAAATATTAAAACAAAAACACGCAATAGAGAATTTAAAAAAAAATAAATAATTTTTATTTAGTGGCTTGCGATCGGTCATTTAATGTTTTTCGATGCTCGGCCCCATATATCGAAAATATTTTGTTCAAATGTTTGGAATGATATCGGTAAAATATCATCATGTCGTCTTTTCTAATGCCGTTCCAAGGCCACTTCATACTTTAGGCCCACATTTTCCCTCAGGTACTCCAATACCACTGGTATTGGCAGGCCGATTTAGGCCCTTATTGTAACAGGCATTACTCTGTTTGCTGGGCTGCGATTTTAAAATTTTAGCGCAAATGACTCATTATTATTATTGGACAATAAAAATAAATATCACGATAAATCAATCACGGTACATCAATTGCTTATCATAAATTATAACAAATTTAATTTTCATTAACAAAAAATTGTTCTGTTTATAAATAATGGGAATTGTGTTTATTTTATGAGACACCAAATCACCGTGTCTTATTTAAAAATTTAAAGAGAGTCAAAATTTAAAATTTTTATATATTTCTGGAAGCTATTGTACCCTTACTTCAGCTGGTATCATTGATAGGATTTTAATTAGAAATATCGGAAAATTAGCAAACATAGGAATGAAACACACACAGTTGCATTATTAAAATTTAATTAGCATCACAAATTAGTTTGTTTTTTTATTAGAATATCTTAAATTTGCAATTAAATAAGTTTTTAAGGTAATGAATAACTGATATGTTTTGAATAGCAATTTATTTGAATTTTATTCAATTATATTAATTCTAAGTATAAAACATTTGCGGAATAAAATCTTTGTATGAATTTTCTAACAATATTTAATTTTAGAACAGGTAGTTTATTAGCATTATTTTTCTCTATTGCCCCTAAGATAAAAAGCCCCTATTCCGTGTTCTGATTATATATATATATATATATATATATATATATATATATATATATATATATATATATGATATATGATTATATATATATATATATATATATATATATATATATATATATATATATATATAAATATATGATTTATATATATATATATATATATATATATATATATATATATATATATATATATATATATATATATATATATATATATATATATATATATATATACACATTTATTCTGTTATTCCAAAATAAAGGACTATTTTGGTGTTTTTAAAAATCCATATTTTTATGGGAGAGTCTTCAATTCAGTACGAATACAGAAAAAAGTACAAAAATATGTTAGGAAACGAGTAATCGTGTTTTTGCGTCATTAAATATGTCAAATATGTATTTGTATAAGAAAATATTACTGTTCTAAGTAACAGTAGTTGTATGCAAGTACAAGTTACAGGTACGATTTGTTATCAATATAAACCGTGTTTTCATGTTTTCCAAAGAGGACAGAAATGTTTTGAGATCTGACAATAATGCTTATCGTTACATCATTTCACGACTATTGAGGCAACTCCAAACAAATTTTCAGTTCCAAAACCTTTTGCTTTGAAACCTATTGTTCGAAAGTACTTTTCTCATTAGTCTAACTATTAGTTTCCTAGCGAAAAATCAATATATCTCTGTAACTGTAGTCTTAAATGAAGTCCACACTTGCAATCTACACTCTTCTGATGGTGTTATACTTGTAGTGAGCATTTGTAAGATAATATCACTTATTCCGAGCACAAAAGGCCACAAAGCAATGGACTCATCACAAACATTTTAGTTTTATCCAAAACGACGCTGTTGACTTTGGATTATGTCTAATTGGATAGATGAGTGAAGATTATAGCAATCGACAAGTGCATGATATTTTGCTTAGCAAAAAACATAAGCATTGTGTGGTGCAAGCGAATCCAGGATTGTACGTTAAGTTTAATGCATTTGGAATACTCTCTCAAGTCCTCGTAATTTTGAACAACAGTCAGATGAAGAGGTCACGCCTGAGTTGGCAATCTCGTCTCCACATCCATGCAGAACCAGTGGAAAGACTTTGGACGTAACAGATTAACATGGACACGTCTCTAACCCACGGAGTTTCAGCAACAAATGTAATATGTCAGAAAATGATTTTCTTTTACAATTGATACTAACGTGATTCAAGAGAAGATTCCAGTGGGATATAGAACCCACTTGCATATCAGCAGCCAGAAATTTAACGGTTACAATTTATTGAAGCAAGTTCCATGTACAGAAGAAGTTTACATATATTGATCATAACAACCATTAACATGCCGGTCAACTTGTCGAGTGGTCAGCGTGCCTGACTATGGATAGGGAGTTCATGGGTTTGAATCCCGGTTCAGGCATGTATGCACTTTCTCTCTATCTCTATGTTGTCTTTGTCCTTTCCTCGTGTGTTCTTTGCGAATGAAGTATGAATGATGCCTACCCTATAAACGGGTCCCTATGGCATGTGTGAGGGTGCGATGATAGCCCACCCCCTGTGGTGCACCCGGGGCAATGCCTCAGCGGCTAAGAGGTCGCTGTGTCTGGCCGGTTCCTTGGTATCAGGGAACAATAGATTAATAGACTCTGTTGCAGTTGTAACTGTCTACAATCTGCCATTGGAAAAAAAAATCTGCCATTGGAAAAAAAAAACAACCATTAACATACAGAAGAACATTAACATTCTTATATTACAAAATATAAGAATGTTAATAGTCATGGATCTGTGTTCTTCTGTTGCTAGGGTAAACTTATTAAATTTCGATTGTGTCATTTATTCATCCGAGGTGTTCGAAACCACTGAAGCCAGCAGCTGAAAATGTACGGCTTAAATTGAATAAATTATGTTATTTGAAATTAAACCCAAGTGCTGTACAATGAAAACTAGGAGTTGCATGAAAACTAATGAATTTTGTGGCTGAATGAATAAAAATTATTTATTGGAGGATACGGAGAAACCTTAGAATTATACTTGATGATTGTAAATGTATTGCGCTCACAAATTTCTCTTATTATCAGTATACTCGGCACTCAACATGAAATCATTCAATACGTATAATTTTTATTCAGAAATATTGCATATAGTTGATGTGAAAAATATACCTAAATAATTTATGTACTCCTAAAACGGGCATATAAATTTAACTAAACTAATTTGATGCACAAACATAACACCAAAAAAACATTTTAAATTCTCATACAAATAAATTTGGTAGAAATTGATACATAATTTGCGCTAATTTTATTCTTTGGAAAGAAATTGTACAAATTAATAAAATACTTATGACTTTTCACTGTCCAAAATCTTTAAAAAATATAGGTTATTGATACAAAGTTTTATAATAAATATAAAAATTACTGTTGAAAAGTTATTATTAGAATTTTCTTTTACTACCATCATTTTCTTTCACAACATCATTTAGTATGATGTTTTCGCTAAATCGAGAAAGTCATCATAATATTTCTTCCATCAAAGTTCTGATCGACGTAACTACGATAACAGTTCCATTTGAAAGAAAGAAATATAAAAGTAGATGCCATTCAATTAGTTACCGTTCTTGAAAAAGAAGGGAAAGTTGGTAGAAAACTTCATTTATTACTTTCGCAATACTTTCGTGCGTCTGGTACTTGTCAACCATACCAGGTCAATCATCCAGCCTAAGATCAGATGCTACTAATGGCATTCTGGGGAGTGCATTACGAGTTATTTTCACAAGAAAAAATTGTATCTAATTTCTCTGATTCTGATTTGGAGTGTTAGTTTCTTTATTTATTTAACAGAAAAAATATTTGCATGCTTGTTTTTTGATATTCTATGCTTAGTGAGATATTTCAAATAAATTAATTCATCTGTGTTAAAATATGCTCATAATTTTATACACGAAGAAAGTAATTTTCTATTTCTATAAGCTCCAAATGTTTCCTGTTGATTTCATCTAAATGTATTACATCTAAATATACTGAGCACTTCAGTTTGAGTTGAATGTAAAATTGTTGCTGTATGTACAAGAAAACTGTCGTATGCTTTGAAAAATAAATTATTTTAAACACAGGATGTGGTTAAAATTAAAGTTTTTGAAAGCAAAGTATCCGAATTAATTTTCAAATTTTTGTTACGTATGTACTGATATCGAGATTTAAATAAAAGGAAAAAAAAAATTTTTTTTCAAGAATATTTCTTCATTGAAATTTCTCGATGCTATTTTCAGAGCAGAGACGATTACAACTCGTATCTATCATAAGGATTCAATGTGAAATCTTTCACCTTCTACCAAAGAGCAAACAGTTTCCTCCTGGAGAGATAAACTTCCAATGAAAATGTTGCAGTTAATATCTAAAGTAATATTGTAATTTTACTCTTTTAACTGTTATGCTCGGATCAGTATACACTCATCACATTTTCTGTTAATGGAAAAACATTACAGTTCCCACAGTATAAACAAATGATATAGATAAATTTAGAGTCGTGCATCACCAGAAATGTAAAATCAGAATAACAACCAAAGAAAATTTTTAATCAATTGCATTAATAACTGTCTGGAAATTTTTTACAATACTAAGATATTAGAGTAATTTTGTTGATCAATATTCTTTATCGAACAATATGAATGATTATTCGTTAAACTTGAAGTGGAAAATACCTGCAAGCTTATTTCTTCCCTGAAACTAAATTAATTTTCCGCGTTTTCATTCAATAAAAATTAACTCATTATGACCCTAAATTAAAATAAAGTTGAATGATAAGTGGTGTTAACATAAATATGCTGGGTTCGATTAAAAAGCTGCGGTTGTTTAGATTTTGTTAATCATTATCCAAAAGAAAAAATTGAATTTTAAGAAAAAGAATTTAATAGGGATAGCTCAGATGAAAATTAACAAAATTACTGGATATACCAAAGAATATTCTTATTCAGCCAGCAGTATGGACACATAGAATAATATCGTAAATATAAAAGTGTAATTTTTTTACTGAAGAAGTATAATTAGTAAATTAATTACTTTTAGAATATCTGTAATTCTTTTTTTGTTCAGTTTTTAAGTTAATGTTACATTGTAATACGTTAATACTAGTGATACAGTTATGGTAAGACAAGTAATAAAGTTATTTTTTACAAAAGTTTGTTTACAAGAGTTTTTTGAAGTAATTGTAATTTTTTCAACTAAACACTTTGAACATATCCACCTAGAATGAATTAAGATTCAATTTTTGGAGTTATTAATTGTAGAGCAAAAAAACAATGTGAAACTGGAATTGAATTAAAATAAGTAGTTTCCAATGCATGATACCAAATGTGATTCAATGTTTTGTTTCAATATATATATAACATAAATTCATATTTTGATTACTCTAGATAATCAAATAAAATACGTAAATTAAAAAAGTGTTTAATATTTCATAAAGGAATTTCATTATCTTTCTTGTTATGTAATTATTATATGATAATTTCCTAATTTTAAATAATCTAAAATTTAATGAATTGAATCAAATTATGATATACAAACTTTTGAATGTAAGAGTTAAAAAAAGCTGAAAACTCTTATTTATTAGGAATATTTTGGGTCTTATATCACCTTGCACAATAAGAAGTACAATCTAAGCTTGCATTAAATTGCTTACGAGACTCTTGTGGTACATCCAAAAGAGAGTTTAAGTGTTAAACCTGTAATTGGTTGAAGATTTAGCATTTAAATGATTTTTAATAATAATACTTAATAATAATGTGAGAACATTATTATTAAAAATTATTAAATACTTTTAGAGAATTATTAGATTTTATGAAAGGCATAGAAATCTATAATCTGCTGCAAAACTAAAAAATGTAACTGAAAATGAATTCTCAGTAAATCATTGCAAGAAGAAATTTTAGAAGCCAAAAAGTTCCATCAATTTTTCAGCGAACATTATAATGCTCGGTGACACAGTAACTACCAGTTTTGAAGACACTGTGTAGTAAATAGCTAAATCAAATGCATTTTGTTATTTTATTTAGAATACCTCCCAAACTTTATGTCCCAATGATTGGATTAAGAACAAATTGTTGTTAACTTTTATATTTCTGGTTCCATTATACGAAACTAGCTTATGACAGATTCTGTCTAAGATAGAGGAATGTCAAAAATCGATTGGACAAAGTAAGAATGAAATCGTTTTCAAGAGTGCAGTGGATCATTACCTCTGGAAGAACTCCTTTGGAGCTAGAAACCTGACTCTCCTTTGGAGCTGATCTTAATCATAAAACAATCTACTGTATCTATAGATTACCATGGCACTAGAATATTCATTCTATTTTAGTGTTTTTCTTTTAGAGATTTCATCTTTCCAAGATTGAAAAAGTTTCATTTAATTTCTATCACTAAATCTGCATATATAGTCCCTACAAACAGGAATATTATATATTCCATAAAATCTATATATACCAGGGTTATTCTTATTTTTTCATTTTAATTTTTCTAAACTATATTGTTATACACTTTCTAAAAGTGGGCAAAAAAGCTGCCTATTGTTGAATTAGTCATAAGAATTAAATATTCGGATGATTTCTTTGTGGTAGTCCATGATCATTTGCGAAGACATACATTGAAATGGGAAAAAGATAAGAGAGGCATTAGTTAGTAATGTAAGAGATATCAGAAAGGAGAATTCAGGCTAAGCTCTACAGCGAGTTAAGAAGATGTTGTTATATTGGAAGTAATTGGTAAGGCACAAATTAAATCCTCTATTTCAAATGAAAAACGGTTATTTTATGCGAAATTAAATATTATGATTTTGGTGCGTTCTCTTGATATGCGTTGAAGGATTTATTAAACTACTTCATACTGTTATTACGGGAAACAAATATTAAAAAATAATTATCGAATATTTTTCTATGAAAGAAAAAAATTCACTTATTCTTAACAATACAAATTTTAAACAAGATTAAAAGGAAATCTACATTTCCAATCAAGGTTGCATACAATTGCAGGGATAACAAGAAATAAAATGGAAAAAATCATTGTTAAATTTTTAAAGCATAGAATAAGGATATATATATATATATATATATATATATATATATATATATTATTGTACAGAAGATATATCTTTTATATTAGAATAAAAATCTATGTCATCTAACCCTTTCTTTGTAATTATTATAAAAAAAACTAATGTGTATGGTATGCTTTTAAATAAATATATTAGTATTCGGATAAAAGTTGATAAAAAATTATGAGTATTTCATAAATACACAGGAAATCAAAAATAGCTTCGATTTTTTTGTTTAACTGTATCGATATATGTTATAACTGCCAATAATTTAAGCCCAGCTTGAATCAGTTCCGTTATTTCCTAACCCATTTTTGTTGTTTTAATAATCAGATATCATGCATTTGCACAGTAACCTATTGATCTTTTTTTGGTCCCTTCCGTTCAACAATTAAATGATTCGATTTTTCTATTGTCAAACGATTTTTGTAATAGTTCGAAATTCAACTGCTCTTGAACAGCATTTTACTAAATTACTTAAAAGTGAAAATTATAAGTAGACATTTGTGTATTCATTGCTTTGAAACTAGTCAAATTGTGATGTCCAAAAGACGATCATTATATGCCTATCTCTCTCTGAGATACAAAATAATAACTCTTAATTAAGAACTTTTCACAAGTCCTAACTAATACGAAATTGTATTTTTATCTGATGTGATCTGAAAGCAGCAAATTAGGTAATTCCAAAAAAGAAAAAAAACATTTTTTATCCATTTTACTGACGTTGTATATTTTTGAGCTGCTTCAATAACATTATCGAAAATTTATTAACACGGTTTAATCCAAGCAGTTAAAAATAAGTAAATCATATTTATGTCGATAGAAAATAATATTTGTGAGAGTTTAAATATTTATTTTCTCTATAACAGTGAAAAAATCTTTGTATGCACAAAAGAGAAAGTACAAAAAACTCACATAATTATTCACTTTGTTTTTAGGAGAAAATCAGGCCAGTAATATATTTCCCTTTATCATGGGTGTTTCAATACTTGAAAACTGTCTCAAATTTTTCTCAATAGTTTATTCAGCTGAAAAACTCTAATTTGCTTATAATCAAGTCTTAGCATCTGTCAAATTCAAGGGAGATAGAAACGTATTTCATATAAAAATTAAAAAAAAAAAAAAAAAAAAAAAAAAAAAACAATGTCTTCAAGTGCTTAGAAATCTTTTTCGAAATTGTGAAGTTAATTTTTTCTGCGTTGTAAGCATGTGCTTAAAACTGAATAAAAAGGATATAGTATATGATTTTCACTATTATATAATTTTTAGAAGAAAATTGTGTTAAGGAATGTAAGAAGACGTTCATTACATGCACTGAAAAATGTCTGTTTCTTAGTATTATTTTTAAAATTTTTTTTATAAAAATTGCATTAAAGATATTGCATTATAAAAATTGCAAGATTTTTTCTATAAGTAAATATCCTTTACTTAACAAAAAGGAAATTATCTTTAATACTTATCTTTAAAATATATACTAGTAAAATTATCAGTTTGAAAAGTATTAATAATTGAAAAAGTTATGCATTTTTGAATTTTTTAATTGATCTGTATGTATCTTGCATTTAAACAATACAATAAAGAGGCCTTTAAATCAAAATAGTTTTAAAACTATGTAGTTAAATTCCGCACACTTAGAAATTCTCTGTTCCCCAACAGTTATGTGATTCTCACTAACACAGCCAACAATTGCAGAGGAAAAGGAATATCGGTTTAGAAGTTCAGTTTTCCGCCAGTTTTAAAACTTTAGAAATAATGGAAGCCAAATATAAAAAAATGTTTAATGAAATCAGTACTGTATATGAAAGCTTAGTACATTAGTTTTCTTTATTATAAGATCATTCTTTTACGTTTGTTATTCAAGTAGAATTGTAATAATTTAATCCATTTTCTAATCCATTACCATTTGTGTATCACCCAGCATTATAATATTTGAATCTCATACAACAATGCTAAGAAGTTTACTTATTGTCAGCCTACAGTTGGTTAGTAAAAGAATGGAAACACCTGTAAATACCAGTCCAATTTGGTAGGCAATAAAATATAATAAAAATTAATAGTTTTTTCTAAATAAATATATTTTGTGTAACTAAAACATCTCACCTTTTTAATTAGTGGAAAATATAAATTCCTAGTATTTATCACATTCACTGACAGTATTGTTGTATAATTTCAATAGCTTCCAAAATTTTGATTGAAAGAATGAACATTCAATAAGGAGATTAGTAGTGCGAAAAGGAGAGTTCACCTGCACGCGGAGCACGGAGCAGGCTCTTATCAGCATTAGGGGTGACGTCATAGGCTTGTAGATTTATACTAGGGTCTTATCCCTTATCAGATTTTGTGACGTCATTGAATAGTGCTATGATCTATTGAAGAATTTTCAAACATTTTGTATTAATATTGAAAGTGACACCATATTTAGAACTAGAAAAGTGATGTGATCTATTGAGAACTTTTCAAACTTTTTATACCAATGCTGCCCTCTATGGGAATAAATTTGAACTCTATATTTTTAGAATTAAAAATGAACATTTCCATCCGTGGGGATACAACCTCAAATCTCAGCAGTGGTAGTCCGTTATCTTACCTACTGAGCTACTCGGACTTCGTAGATGGGATGGTTTTATATGATTTATTATCACAGAAGATGTGATTTGGACTTAGATTTTTTGTAGTGATTTCTAACAGAATATTTATGTTTAAAAATTATAATGTATTATAAAGTGTATAATATTATGAATTTATTTTTAAATAATAGAATTTAATTTCAAATAGAGTATATTTTTTCAGAAATTTACACATTAGAGTTTTATTTTAGAAGGAAATGAATTCTCAATTAAATTACAATATTGAGAATTTAAGAATATTAATTAAATTTTATCGGAAAAGACAGAATTTATTTTTACAATATGAATTATTTTTCGAATACTACTGACAGAATTTATTTTTTAAAAAATATTAATAGAATTTAAAACAAATATTAATTGTTATTTAATTAATCATTTTTTAAATAAAATTATAAACATTTTGTAAATGATTTGAACTTAGAATAAATGACTGAATTCTATTTACTTACCTTTATGGTCACATCGTCTGTAAAATTTTTATATTAGTTAAAATAGTGCTGATTTCCACACCACGCAAGGCGTACAGCACATTTGGCGCATTGTCTCCTTTTATTTTATGCTTGGCGAGATTCCCCAGTAGGTCTATTTTCCAAGCTTTTTTAAATGAATATGTACAACTATTGATTTATGAATATATACAACAATTTGAAAATATGCAACAAGGAATATTAAATTTGATTCGACATTATCTTCAAGGAATTATGGACTATTGTTTGGGATCATATAATGACCATAAGAGTAAGAGAGGATATACCATTGTTTAAGAGATACCTTTTATCATCAAAAGGTGAGAGGGAGATTTTGTTGATGGATGATGTGAAAAGTTGATGGTTCGTACTTTGAATCCGTTTTTGTTCCATTCTTTTTATTTCTCTTTGAAATAGACATCACTTGTAGTTATGATGTTTTAACTGTTTCCTAACAACATTGCTGTTCACTCCCTTTGATGTTTTTTACTCACCTTCCGAGGATAGTATAGTATACATCTCAGACCATAACCCTATAAATTCGAAGATAGTCTTCCCATTCAATTCATCCTTGAAGCAGCCAGTTTTCTTTTTGTTTTGAAGGCTGAAGGGAGGGTGATCTGGAGGGTAATCGGAGGTGTCGTAAAAGTTGATATTTTTCTTCATATCATCATATACATCTTCTGATTTAATCTCGTAGGTAAGAGAGTCTGTATCAGGGAAAAGTAATGATGCATTATTTCTATACTCTTTCTTGATTATGCTGTAGTGGAAATCATACATCAAAATTTTACTTAACTCTAAGATAACAAACCCAATGTAAATTGGGCGATTGAGAGTCACTGTATTTCTCATTCGTTCTATACCTACGAGATCATTACAAAAATTTTAAATTGTTTGAAAGAGGGAACGGCTACCAATTTTTTTGCTTTATGTTTGGTGTTTACTAGCTGAACATCTATGTGCTTTCTAACATTCTCCATTGTTTTGCCATATACACTATTATTCATCAGTTTAAAAATTTTTTTCAAACGATGAGAACATGTTTTTTCGTTGTTCCGTATTAAAATCAATGTATGATTTAAGCTAAGGTTTTTGATTGAATTTTAAAATTTTATGTACTTTAGTTAATTTTAAGCCTAATGATAAATAAAGCTTTAAATTTCGATGATATATTATATAATTACTTTTATTTCTTAAATTTGGAATTAATTTAGTAATTGATATGAATTTATTACCGTTTTACAAGGAGGATGTGAAAGGAGATACATCTTCAGCTGTAACTTTGATTTTTTCTGGTGCTAATGGATATAAGTAACTATATTTTACTAACAATTGTGTTATGATAATTTCCGAATATAAATTCAAGTTAAAATTATTTTTTTCAAACATTAATAAACTTTGAATCAATACTAATGTCAGAAAATTTAAATTGTAGAGAGGGAATTCTATTACTAGCGTGGATAAACTTTAAAACTGTATTAGTTATCGAAAAAAAGGCTTGGCATAAATTTTATATAGTACTCTGATTACAAAATAATATCATAAAACATGCAAGTACTCACATGAGCAGATGAGTTTGAAGTCGATGGTTCAGCCTTTGATTGTTTTATTGTTGATGATACACCACTAGATGATGTAGTAGCTTCGACATCCCAAACAGGGTTTGAGTCATTCCATTCATTTAGCAATTCAGCAGCGTTGAGAATTTCTCTCAATTCCTCTTCGGGAATGCCAAAGTCAACAAACTACGGAGAATGAAATATTAGTATAATGATCTAATCAAGTTTTTCCTCTAATTAAAATATATTAAAAACAGATAACCTTAAACTTTTTCTAAGAGAACTAATGTATTTTTAAATGCAAACTAAATTCTAAACGTTTAAAGCATATTTATGTTAATACACATAAGACCTATTGAAATATATTAATGCATTGTACAAATTAAGTTAACAGCTATTTCATCAAAACATTTAAAATATATTTATGTTAGTACATGTTAAAATATATTCTACACTATGCAAATTAAGTTAAACACTTTAAAAAAATACTTTGATTGAAACCGTTAAACATTTATATTTACAAACTATGTAAAATAATTTAATATTAAATAGCGTTAAACTCGTATAAATTGAAGCCATTAAAACAATTAAACATGTATACTTACATTCTATATAAAATAATTTAATATTAAATAGTCTTAAATATGTAGAATGAAATCATTAAAATAATCAAACATTTATATTTAGACGCTCTATTAAATAAATTAAAATTAGATAGAGCTAAACGCTTTAATCATTAAATATTTACAGACGATTGACAAATATGAAAATTAAGTTCAAAACATTTTAAATTGTAATTTTAAAGAAATTAAATGTAGCATATAATCAATTAAAATATCTACATACTGTATAAAACAAGTTAATATTAAACAGCGTTAAGCATGTAAATTGAAATCATTAAAATAATTAAACATTTATATTATATAACACACTCTATTAAATAAATTAATATAAAATAGCCTTAAACGGGTAAACCATTAAATATTTATAGACGATTGAAATATATGCAAATTAAGTTCAAAACATTTAAGTTGTATTTTTAACGAAATTAAACGTAGCACATAATCAATTAAAATATTTACTATATAAAATAAGTTAATTTACAACAGTGTTAAACATGTAAACTGAAATTAAAACAGTTAAAATTTTTTATTTACACACGATATGAAAGAAATTGAAAACTCTATATTAAAATAAGATTGAAACCAATAGATAATTTATATATACAGTTAGAATATCTTTAAACTATACAAATTATATTAAAATTTTTTATCTAAATAGATAAACACTAAACATAAATAACAATAAATGTAATCCCGTAAATATTAATTCAACCTAAGAAAAAATTTACTTACGTGAAAAGATTCCATATCCGAATTTTGAGTCTGAGAAGATTCCAAATCTGAATTCTGAGTCTGAGAAGATTCCATAGCTGAATTCTGATTCTGAGTAGATTCCATAGTTGAATTCTGATTCTGAGTAGATTCTATAGTTGATTGAAAAACTAAACCCGTACTTTCACTTAAGCAGATGAGAGTAAGTATGATATGTTGATAAAGTTTCACCCCTTTTTTTATACCCAGCGAAGAATGTTCCAGAACTAATAACATACCATCATCCTTTCACTCTCCTTCTATTGGCTTCTATTAGATTTTAACAGATAACTTTCCGAAACTGACAGAACATGCTAGAGTGTTCTATCAGTTTCTGGAAGTAAACAGATTTCACATGAGACACGTGTCATGATACAGAAGACACAATCTTTTAGTAGATAACTCCCACATGATTAATTATTGATAAGAGTGAGGGTCAAAACATTCTACCCTGTTCTATCAGTTTCGATCAGCTTCTATGTAAATAGCTGATAACTTATTTCCAAGAACAGATTTCACTCGTCATGTGCATTTCATAGATAATGATAACGTGGTTCTAATAAGAGCGAGGGGTTGAAAGCGGTAATCACATTTGATTCATTTTCACTGTAACTCCCAAAGCCTCAACTATGTCGAATTTAAATGTTATATTAAAAAAGGGATTTTACCCCACTGAAAAATCTGGTATTATTTTAAAATCTTTAATGGAATTAAATTATCGTGATTTGAAATTAAAAATATGTAATCGAATTTGCATTCCCAAACGTAAATGTTTAGCTTACGGCTACGAAGGAGTCAATTATTCTTTTTCTGGAATGATTCTATCTGCCGTGCCTTGGACGCCATTAATGTTAGAAATCAAAAAAGATATTGAAGCTGAAATCGGAGTGAGTTTCAACTACTGCTTAATTAATTTGTATCCTGACGGTTCATCTGCGATTGGTCTGCATAAAGACAACAAGAAAGAGTTGGATTCATATTCACCAATTTGTTGCGTGAGTTTCGGAGCAGAAAGAAGCGTGGAATTTTACCAAAAAGGTGAATTAGAAAGACGTATTTCAAGTTCACATGGGGATCTCTATGTGATGTACCCTCCTACGAATCAGATGTATTGTCATAAAATACCACCTCAACCTGAAATTACGAGTCCTAGAATCAGTTTGACATTCAGAAAACTACGGAGATTGGAGTCTAATAAGGAAACACATAATGTAAGTATTAATATTATGGAATATTATTATATTTTATTTAATTCTTTAAATCAAAGTGTTCAAAATGAATTTAATTTTATTTAGGAAAAGACTACTAATAATTGCATGCCACCGTCTAAGCGATTGCAAACTGAAGAGTCTCCCAATTTGGGAGAAATTAATGTAAGTATAAATCTTATAGAATGTAATTGTGTATTAAATTTATTGTGTTCAAAATGCTGAAAATGTTTTTTTTTCACAGCAATCTTGTGATGAATTACCTAGCGGAGATTGGTTAGAAAAATACATAGTGGAGTCTTCGTTAATTGAAAAGAAAAAACCCTTTTTCAAAGAAATTCGTCGGTGGAATTTGGAATTCGGTATATTTATCGCTATAAACTGTTATGAAAATAATTTGAAAATTCAATTTCGTGAATTTGCGGAGAATGCCGATATGCTTTTACCCACAAAAAATGGATTATCTATGAGTTTAAGAACTTGGTATGAATTTCGTGAAAAATTTACTGATTTTCATTTAAAATATGAAGATACCAGTTTTGTGGCTAATAATGAAATGTTAGTGATGAATATAGATGAAAAATGTATTTTAAAATTATTAAAACTTAATCAAAATAAATTCAATGTCGAGGAAAGTAAAATTTTTTTTACATCAATGTGATATTTACAAATTAAATGATTTCATTTATGAAATAAATGAGTTTATACTAACTACTCAATTTTGGGAAATTCTTCCAAGTATGTTATCAAATGAAAAATTGAAAATTAATTTAAAATGTAAAGGAGCGAATGATTGTCTCAATAAGGACATTATAATTAGTGTGTTAAAGAGCATATTATTAGAAACTCGTTCTGTAGTGAATGAGAAATTTAAATGCTATGGGTGTAAATTAGATCACCCTTCATAGAGGCAGAGCATGATTGTTTAAATTACGATGATTATACTAAATATTTAATTTTAGGAGAAATTATTTTATTAATTGTTAATCCATTTAATATTATAAAGCAATTTTTTACAAATCATTGTATTTGTAATTTAAATGATTCTACTTTTCATGATTGGTTATTAACTTATGTGAAAGGCAAAATTGCAGATATGTTGCAAATGACTTTTTAGAAACTGAATGTAAATATTAATAAATATTATTACTTTATATTCATGTGTTTGTCAATTATTTTAAGTACTGAAACTGAATGTGAATATTAATAAATATTATTATTTTATATTCATGTGTTTGTCAATTATTTTATGGCAATTGTTTCTAAATAATATATTTATTTCGTAATAGTTTATTATAATATTTTTATTACATAATAGCAATATTTCAAAATTATTTTTAGAATAAGAACAATTTAAATCAAAATATATTATTTATTTCAAAGATAACCATGATTTTATATATGGAGATTTTTTATAGTAGAGACACTCTTTTTAACAATTTCCTGTTTTACAACTTTGTTTCTCGCAGGTGATGATAATAAATGTCTGATTTTAATAAATATAATGTTTGGGAATATTTAATTCAGATAATCCATTTAAAAATTCACGAAGACCGACAACATTATTTGGTTTTCGGTTTGTATAAATATTAAGTTTAAAAAAAATTGCTAAATTAGAGTTAGTATAAATATGTCCCTTGAGAATCATTTCACCATTTGAATTCCTACGTATTTCTGAAGAATCCCCTTGTAATAACCACAACAAGTTTTGAGCTTGTTTCTTGAAAGAACTTGGAACTGAATTTAATATCGTGTCTGTGTAATAAATACTTTCTTCCTTAGACTTTTGAGGAATATTTATTTCTTCTTCTTCAATTTTTTTTTCTTTGTAAGGTAAGTTATAATTTTGCATATTCATTTTCTTCTGTAATAATTCGTTATATTTTTAAATATTTTCATAATCAGTTAATGAGCTTTTTAATATAGTTTGCATTTCTTTATCAAATTGAGACGTGTTGATTAGTTGGTACGTGTCTAGATAACGTTTCTTCTGGAATTAATGCGAATTTCGTAAACTCCATTGATTATTGATGTTAAAACACTCAGTGCTGCTGGTATCAATATGTTTAGAAATCCACCCTTTTGAATGACTAACTTTTTCTTTGTGAATAAAGAAGACTTCTTATCGCTCAATTTTCGAAGAGTAGTTTTATATTTTCTTAGTCACTTCTTTTCTTGATTTGATAAGGGAATGTTTCCTTGTAAAACATTCAAAGTGCATTCACATATGGCTTTAATACAAGAAATAGGTAATTTCTTTAACAAGTTCCTGCATAGTTTTTTCGGACAAATATTTAAGAGTTTTAATTGTTTTAATTGTTCTCGGCTTAACGTCATAATGCAGACTAAAGTATTTTAATCCATCATCTATGTTTAATTTGGTAAATATATTGAATCTGATTGGGTAAAATCTAAGTACGCAATCGCATTTCTTCTGGAGCATCACTACGTAAGTCAATATATAAATAAGAAAAGGGTTTTTTAGTCGCATCTTCATACACTTCATGAAAAAATTTAACGTGTCTAGGAAATATTTGTCTTTCTAGATGTGTGATTTGACTAACATCACGTCGATTTTTACATAATAATAAATAATGTGCATTGAGAGTCACTTCACGCATTTCTTTTCCTTTGTGAAAAAAGTTTTGGTTGATAAAAATTATATTCAAATTCAAGTGATGGCTGCCACGAGTAAAAATATGTGTTAATCTCTTATCACTCCCAAATTCTATATACAAATATTGTATCTGGTATATTATCATATAGCGGTTGATGTATCCCGTAAAACCAGACTATTTTATCGGGCACAATCGAAAACATTTCTTGTTTATATTTTAATAAATCATGAACAAAATAACTCTTTCCACATCCTGTGGGTCCACTAAGAACCATCGTAAAAGGGTGCTGTAACTTTGGAAACTCCATAAGAAATGAAGATAGACACAAATTGTATGTAGTTTAAATATATATATTTATTGATAAAAAGGTGTTTTTACATGAAAACGTTTAAATACAAAATTATAAACTCGTTTGTCATTATATATATATATACATATATATATATATATATATATATATATATATATATATATATATATATATATATATATATATATATATATATATATATATATGTATGTATACAAATATGTTTGTTTACAAAATAAGATAACATTTTCATGAGGGATTTTCCTTTAGCTTTAAAATAAAGATACATTATAATATACTGTCCACAAACAGCAGTTTCATTGCTTTGTAAAATCATAGAATTGAAATTAACATATTGATATCTTGATACAAAACTTGAAATATTTCCATTATAAAAATCTGGAGAATTTCCATAAGAGTAAAAAAATTGAATTTCTTCTGAACAAGGGGAGTAGAATGCCACCCAATGACTTCCAGGTTTGTTAGATGGATCAACATTTACCACTAAGCAAACTGGATACTTTGTAATTTTTTTAGGTATTAAATTACTTGGAAACACACCAATGAATATTTTTTTCATAAATTTATCACGTGATAACGCATTCATAAGTTGTTTAGTTTTCATGTAATTCAATTAGGAAAATCACATAATACTTGACGCGTTTTTGTTATTTTAATGACATTTTCAAATTCAGCATAAATCAATACGGAGATAGTTTCGGTTAAAACTTTGAAAAACTTTATTTCTAAACGTAAGTTCCGTAGATGTTGTAAGTTTAAATGAGAACCATCGCATAAATCAGGTGTTAAATCAAATGCATAGAGGGTGTGACCTTCTGCAAAATCATCTCTCGTAAAGTAAATTCCTTTATCTTGATTGAAATATGAAAATAATCGATGATAGGCTCTTATATAACTCTGTTCATTAAAATTCAATTCCAAAGGTTTACTTGGTACAGGTTGCCCAGCTACATAAATACTTAAAAAATTCAAATTATAATGATGAAAAAAGAAGGGATTTAGTGCATAATCCCCATTGACAGATCCATTATTGATACAAGTAATAATCATACGTTTTAGTAGCAATCCAAGAAATACTTTATCTTGCATGAATGACCAACTTCCCTTAGAAATAGAATATGTTTTACATAACACTCTATTAATAGGATATTTCGCAGTCGATTTTTCTAAGGATTTGGTGTGTCTCAACTGTACTCCAGGACTCACTTTTACTTTACGCACAAAAAATTATACCTGGTCCAACACTTTTTTATACTCGCTATCTGTTTTAGAAGATACTAAGCAAAAATTAGATTTGGAACGAATCATTTTAATTTTTAAATCTACCTTATTCAACAAAAGTCTACTTTGTTCAAAAATGTCACAGTGTAACCGTCCTATTAAGTCTATTGTTTTACTTTTAGAGCACATTTCATATCTTTTCTTCAATCCATCATTTCCTCCAGATTCCAACAGAGGATCAACTACTTTCAAATTTGTATCCTTGTAAAATCCTTCAGATGAGAGTAAACATTTCTTTGCATCTTCTACATAATTTAGAAATGTTTTTATATAAGCTCTGAACGGGTAAGTATTACTAAACGATGATATGATTCTTTCATTTAAATTGATATCAATTTGTGAAAAGAGAGAATGGAGAAATAAATTGATGGGTCCAACAGGTTCATTTTCCGGTAAGGGCGATCCATCGTTCTTCACTATTTTAACTTTCACGTACAGGTGGGAAGAAGCTAAATCTATATAATCTTGTCCATTTCCAGAAATATTAAATTTTAAAGGGGCACCATCACAAATATTCGACAGTGGATGATATTCGATGAAATGTCCATTTTCAATAGCCGTTTGGGTAGGTGGGATGAAAAATAATTCCAGTTCAGATTTAGCACATGCTACTGAGTCTTTGTGTATGAGGGTAGACATCTTAAGATTTTTCTCTTAAGATGTCTATCGTGTGTTTTAACTTTCTTTGCTTTCCGTGAACTGATGTGTTTTTTACTTTGCTTTCTCTTTTTATTATTTTTTCCAGAACCAATCATCGTCTTCATTTTAAGAGCAGCTTTATCAGTTAATTCGCGGCCGGCTTCTTTTAACCTACATTTCGTTGCCCTCTTTAAATCATCACCTTTTGATAAGTCATTTAAAACGCTTACACCACTACGAAATAATTGTTTCCCTACACCTTTTGCACCTGATTTTAACATGGCGGTACGGCGGCGCGAAAAAAGGAACGAAATAAACTTCCTAAACCATATCCTCTCTGAAACGCGGCACCATGATAGTAGTTTAATCCATTTCCCGTTTGGTTTACGTAATAATCCTCAAAGGATTTTTGACAACATTGATATGGAACATACATTATGATAAATATCTCTACCGGAAGTGAAGTTTCACGTATGATCGTCCGCGTTCAAATGGGGTTAATTCACCAGTGTGTGTCCTTATAAATATTTCCAGCGTATCAATAATTTTTCGGTTTACCGGTAAATAATGGGGTCTATCATACTGCACATTTATCATGTCACCATCATTTCCTGTGACATTCACGATACGTAATAGAGGTGCTAATACATCACCAACGATCTGAGGTTCCACTATTTCTGAGTAAATTAATAATACTCTGTAGTTTGCACAGGGATCCGTCACATATTTACTCTCAAACTATTTTCAGAATTAACAGAGGTGATTTCTCCTGGTTCAAAGCCTAACAATTGAGCCAAACCGTCATATAATATGATGCGCGCCTTATTCCTTTATTTAATAGTAACTCTTTTGGTTACCTCATTAAATTTAAAAGACATTTTCTTAAAATTTTCTTCGGTGATTATTGCTTTTAAAATATCTGGTACAGCCTTGTAAAACCCAGTGGTATTCTTCTTCCAAATATGATACCATCACGTAAATCAAAACCCATTAAATTGTTTTGATTGTTTACATTATACCAAGTGTGCGGGTACATAAATTGAACTAAGGCGACTTCACCATGATCTGTTAACTCAATACCTTGTGACAAACGCGTAATAAAAAGAGAGATTTTATTGTCGGGAAAAAAAATTCATCGAGCTATCACTCGGAAGTGTTAAATAGAAACTCATCTTGTTAAATGAGATAATATGCATCAACCATCGATATTTATAGGGACAACAAATGATCGATTCTTATCCACTGGTTAAACTTTGAGGGATATCCTTTATATTTTACTAAATATTCCTCTCTCCTATTCTTCTTCCGCTTTTTCAAAATACGTTCTATTGTATAAACCGTTTTTGGATTCATTTTTGAAGTTTCTGTTCGTAAAATGTACCCTTAACAGGCTCATCCATCTAATCTTTCACTCTATAAACAGGGAGGTTTCGCTTAACGTGTTTATTAATCATAAATATTTCTTCTGACCAATTCGTTTCCTAACCTTTTTCAAACGTCAATTTGTTTTTTGAAATCCTTACAGAGTCACCAACTTTAAATTTAGGAGATTTTGATTTTATATTTTCCATATTTCCGTATAAAGTGAACCAAACATCACTCTTGTTATTAGAGTTCACTTCAATAGGCGACCTTTTTATACTTGAATGAAACGTTCTGTTACAGCTAAACATCAATTTATCGAGTATATTTATATAATTATATGTGTTATATTTTGTAAAATATTTCCACATCTTCGTTTTTAAGGTTCTGTTGAATCTTTCGACTACCGATGCTTTTGTTATATTATGTGTAGTAAAATATCGAACTCCATTCTCTTCCAGAAATTTTTGCAATTTAGTATTCTTGAATTCTAAGCCATTATCAGATTTCAGAGAGGATGGTTGCCGCTCTAAAATTATTGTTCGTAACGCTTCTATGATTTCATCACCACGTTTAGTTCTTAAAGGTATGGCCCATGAATACTTTGATAAAATATCAATTCATGCCAATATGTAGCGAAAGCCTTGATTATGTTCTCTTAATTTAATCAAATCTACCAGATCACATAGAGTGATTGTATAAATCACTCTATTAGTTTGGAATTTTCTACGAACTGGTTTGTGTAGAGTATATGCGTCTACTCCTTTCAACCATTTTTGAATTGTTTTCTTCGGAACTGTTCCTCGAGCAGCACGGTATAATGCATTTAATTCACCGAAGCTTCCCGGCAGACTTGGATCTTGATACGTTTCCTCCATTGCAGCATGAAATTTTATTCTTTGATATGTTTATTATAAATCTCATGGTTATCTACAAAAAGTTAAATTCGCGCTATCGTTGAAATGTAATGTAAAGTCAATCGATACTTTGTTATTTTCTGCGAAAATATAAATTAAAGAAACAAATGCACACAAAGAAATATAGACAAAAATAATAATAGTAAGCTCTACACTGGAAGGCATTCTTACAAATGAATGGTGAGTATACGATCATTCGCTTTTATAGATAAACATACTTAATACTTAAAAACTACAAAAACACCAAGACTTCGTGGAATGATCGATAAAGCATTGATATCAACATGCCACGAATTCTTTTTTTATTACATCCTGGGTTCGAGTCTAAGTCTAAAAATTTTAATTAACTAAACTAAATTTAATACAATTAAAATTTGTTTTAAATTCTATTAATATTTCTTAAAAGCTAAATTGTGTCAGTAATATTCGAAAAATAATTCATATTGTAAAAATAAATTCTGTCTTTTCCGATAAAATTTAATTAATATACTAAAATTCTCAATATTGTAATTTAATTGAGAATTCATTTCCTTTTAAAATAAAACTCTAGGTGTAAATATTAAATTCTGAAAATAAATACTCTATTTGAAATTACATTCTATTACTTAAAAAATTAATTCATAATATTATACACTTTAAAATACATTACAGTTTTTAAAAATAAATATTCTGTTGGAATTCACTATAAAAAATCTAAGTCCAAATCATCCCCTGTGATAATAAACCATATAAAACCATTCCATCAATGAAGTCTGAGTAGTTAAGTCGATAAGATAACAGACTACCTCATTTGATGTTTGAGGTTCTATCCCCACGGATGGAAATGTTCATTTTTATAAATAAAAATACAGAGTTCAATTTTATTCCTATTAAGGGCAACATTGGTATAAAAAGTTTGGAAATTCCTCAATAGATGGCAGCACTATTCAATGACATCACACAATCTAATTAGTGATAAGACCCTCGTATAAGACTACAAGCCTATGACATCATCACTAAAGCTGAAAAGAGCCTGCTCCACGAGCAGGTGCACTCTCCTTTTTTCGCTACTAATATTGTTGGTAGGTACTTCATGTGCCTGTCATAAACGTACTTTAATGCTGTTGCATACTTAAGAAATTGCGTATAATTTTAGAGATGTCTTCCTATTATATGAATAAAACTCCAAATATTAAACAGCCTTGAAAGGTGACTTAAAAATTTAAAGAAATATATTTTTAAGTGTTAGAAATAGGGAAGGAAGAATAAAATTTTTGGCTTGTGCAGTACGCGAATAATTTCCAGTATTTGATGAGGAAAGAAGCAATAGTAATTTTCTCCTTTGGGAAATAATTCATGGTAACAATATATTTTGTTTGTTACATATAATTATCACAATGAAGGAATAATTGTTCTACAAAATAATGAATATCTATTTCTATGAACTCAGTTGCGGACATTATGATGTAACAAATTATGATTCGTGATATCTATTCTGCCGGCTGTCATGGATGATGTGAATAATGATAGGGCGAGGCGAAATGCATTCACTCCCAGAAACAAGTCTTTTTTTCAAAAGGTATTCACAATAACTTTTACCAATTCAGTAAGCAATTTCTGCTCTTATACTGATTGTAGGTGTTTAGACATTTATGATATGATTTCCTTGGAAAGTCAATCATTTGCATATCGTAGAATCTTTTGTCGTGTAAATTACATGCGTTAAACATCTTTTTTCCTCACGTAAAATTTTTAACGGTTAACAATATAAGATGTGAACATCTAATTTTTTTCCCTCTTGATGTCATAAAACTGAAAAATATTTTGTAATAATTACTCTTAAATCCCGATTGTTATTACCAAAAATATTTTTCGTAATTAATTTCTCAATAAATCTAGAAGCTCACTATAAAGTTCAGAAATTAAATTCAATATTATGGTTCTCTTCAGGAAACTAATATTTGCTTTAAAAATGATTTACTCAAAATCATTTTTTGTGTCATTTAAATATACATTTTTCTTATCTGGAAAAATTCTTTAAATATTAAATAGCCACATTTTAACTAATCTAAGACTAATTGAAAATACTAGTTTCAACCAACCCAAAAATAATTAAACAATCACCAGAGAATTTTAAAATCTATTGAATAAAACATACCATTCATTTTTCATAGAAATGAAATAGTTTCTGTAAAAATCAATAAATATTAGAGGATAGAAAAAATTCTAAAAATGAGAACATTTAGTTTTTTATAGAATAATAATAGCCTACCTACCTCTTCATATCTACACAAAGTGATTCTAAATTGCTTTACAGCGGCAATTGTGCCCATCCAGACAAGCAATAATTACCTAGAAACATAGGTTCGCATTCTGGTAGTAAAAAAGAATTCGCACAAGAACTTACAGCAGGGTTCGGTAAGTGAAAAAGTAATACCAAATCTTTCACTGGCATATTTATTGTCTAATGAACACCTTACAACAAATGCTCAAAATGCCGACCAAGGGTGTTATTGCACAATTGACACCTGCGAAGGAACGACTGGCGCACCCTCTCCAAGATTTCTGGTGTCGTGTCAATTTTGTCTTCGGCAACAACGATTCTAGGAACAAAGATCTTTAGCCGAGTTCACAGTTGCCTCATACACTAAAGATTTCATGTGCCCCCAAAAGAAAGAGTTCAGTGGGTTGAGGTCCGGTGAGCGAAAAGACAAAGCCGCAGGTCTTCTACGTCCTATCCATCGAGTGGAATATGCAACATACAAGAAGTTGCGAAAATACCCATTTCGGAAGCCGCCGCTTGCGTATTTGTGGAAGGAGCTACTTCAAATCTAGTCAAAAATCACTATTTCATTTCTGGCGTTCGTGCATAATGCGAACGTCATGTACTGCTATTTGAGATGGCAATCGAACCACTTTCTCGAAGCTGTCGATCAACACTGGTAAAGGTAGTATCACTTGGAATGCGACGAGTTGGAAACTGTTGTTCGTACAAAAAATCATGCTTCATATCTATTACTTTCTGCTTATTCGTTATGATGTACATATCAGCCAATTCTTCATACGTGTGCACCGCCATAGCATTCACGAAAATTTTCGGACGATGTTATCCAGATAATACTTGAAGTGATGATATTGTGCCTTTTTAAAGGCACAATATCATCACTTCAAATATTATCTGTATAACATTATCTGGAAAAGCCAATCAGTATTATCTACTATGATTGGCTTTTTCAGTAACCAATAAGCGCGAAATGCAACTTCTTTTCGTTGGAAATTTGCATACGATTAACTTGTGATAGATTCTTGATGCGATTCTACTTTCCTCTTTTGTGCCTTTCAGAGTGAAATGCGACCTTATGTTTTTATGTAATTATTGCTATCATCCCTCTTAAGTTGTATTAGCAATTTAGAATCCCCTTATATATGTGTGTGTGTGTGTTTGTGTGTGTGTGTGTGTGTGTGTGTGTGTTTGTGTGTGTGTGTGTGTGTGTTTGTGTGTGTGTATGTGTGTGTGTGTGTGTGTGTAAGTAATTAGAAATATCAAAATGTTAATCAGATTATCATTTAAATATAGTTTAATATCGCGGCAAATTTTACTGTTTTTTTAAACTTCGAATTGATTAAAGTTGTCACGTTTATTTCTAGTTTAAGTTTATTCACAGCAAATTATAAGATCAACTTTCTTATAGATTGTCATATTAATAATTATAACTTACAGCTTAGAATTTAAATGAACTATTTTTCCACTTTCTTACAAAATATTATTTTGCATGAGAATCAATAGACAAAGAGATGTATTTGCCGTAAATAAAATTATGATATAAATATTTTTCAGTTATAAATATTTTACATGATTTATTTCAAGGCTTGTATTAAACTACAAATGTCGGATTAAATCTGTGCAAAATTAGTTTTATAATCCAGTAAAATGTCAGAGGAGAATGTTCTACATATTTGCATATTTTTTGAAGAACGAGATATTAGTACAAAATGAAGAATTCTTATTATGTTGTAATAAGTAACGCGATAAAACTTTTAACATAATATCGTCAGCTAAAATAAAAGAAGAATATTTCATCTGGTATTCATATTAAAATTTAAATTCTATATAAAAGGCAAATATTAATCTTATTATTCAAACGATTGGAAACTTTGACTTTTTTTGCATACTTTCTCTCTCAATGAAGAAAATAAATATATTTCTCTTACGTATATTTGATTTCTTCAAAAAATTATTAAATGGTACGATATAATTGAAAATTTCAAATTTTGAGGATACATAAAGGAAGAAAGTACAATATCAGAGTTTCAAAATTTAAATGTCAGTAAACAATATTAATGCAATACTTTTTTCAATCTTATAAAAAATTTCTTTTCCCATTATTTAAATATTAAAGAAAAGCAGTTCTCAAGTAATTTCATCTTCTGTGAATCGTTTTTGTGATACAATTTTTGATTGAGAAATTGTTTCAATCAAACTTCCTTAGAAATGCAGTTTCTATTTGCTCTCTTATTGTTGAGGAAAAGTGGAAGATACATTTTTGCATTATGAATACAATGAATATAAATTTACTTTGAAAAAGGTTCACATTTTTTATGTCTAGACCGGATGAAATAGTAAAATTGCCTTTATTTTAATAGTACATGTTTTAAAAAGATTAGATGAATGTTTGAAACAAAGAAATTTTATAGACCTATAGTTCTTTACCTCATTTATTTAAGTTAATAGGATTTAACAAAATGAGTTATGGGCAATAGTATTAGATTTCCTCTAATAAAAATGAGAAACTACAAAAATTTTAATCTATTTTTAATCAAAATAGTTTTAAAAACTTTAAAAATTCATGTAAATATAAAAGAATATTTTTAATGATATTAATTTAATTTTTAAGTTTTTTTAACAATGGAGAAACGAAAACTTGAATTAAAAACAGATATATAGGATAAAGTTTACATAAAAAAATTCTAAATCTTTCTTGAATAAAATTAAAAATTTAGAAAATAGTACTTTGTTTCAGGTAAAAATACAAAAATATAATCATATATTTTTTTGTCTTAAAAGAATGATTTTTCATTGAAGTTTGTACAAACAATTTAATGCAATAACTGCAATAAAATTTTAGCAATTTTCACTAGTAAGGTATATAAATAAAATTCATAAATGTAACCCATCGCACTACTTTTAGGAAAAAAGAACTTCATCATTGAGAATATTTGTAATCCAATTCAAAAAGGTGAAGATAAAAATGACTTTTAAACAATAAAAAATAGCATTAGCAGAATATATTTGCATGAAACATATTGGATTTCTCGGAAAATTTCCGAAAGTTGTATTTAACAACAAACTATCATCCTTTCATTGGATATTTAGATGATAGACTTTTTGTCAGTAACTGAAACTCAATCTGAAATCTCAGAAAATAGTTCTAGAGTGATATGAGCAGGAGATTCAAATACTTTATTTCCTAAATCAAAGTTTTCTAGGAAAAAAGTTATTTTTCAATTTTTTAAACACGAGCTCTGTAATTTTCGTTTATTTTGTCCAACACTTACTGTTAAAAACAGTATTTAATTTTTAAATTCAACAGGAATTTCTTTTTAATTAAAATTAGGATACATGTCTAATGAAGGACATCAGTTTACACCAAATTAATATTTTTCACCAATAATTTGTGTTAGAAGTAATATTTTATTCAATAAAGTTGAATAGAAAAAATGTATTGATATTAGAGGATAATTTTCGCATTTTTAATTTTTCAACCTACGTTTCTTATTCTCTTAAAATTTGATTGATTCGATTTTTCTGTGAGGTAAAGATTGAAATTAAAATTCTTTAACATCAGTGAAATGTTTCCCATACGTAGCATGTTCCGAGCTTAAAATAGTAACTCAACAATCAAAGTAAATAATAAATTGACTGATATTTGAAGATTATATATATTTATATATACATACATAAATCTTGTAATAGCTTGAGGTCAACACAATCATTGACACTTTTCTTTTCCTAGGATTTCATACCAGATAAACAACAGCGCCTAATGTATGGACACAATTGGTATATTAGTAAAGAAACTGCAAAAAAATCATCAAGTGTATGCCAATAAATTAAATGTTATGTAGTCGTTTTGCTCTTGCTTTTTCTTGCATTTTAATTAGATGGATAAAAGAAATTTTAAGTAAACTGATATATATATATATATATATATATATATATATATATATATATATATATATATATATATATATATATATATATATATATATATATATATATATATATATATATATATATATATATATATATATATATTACATCGCATTGTATTGTACTGTACTATATATTAAATTATATTAAATTTATGCTCTAATTCTGTTCGGAAACATAATAATTTCCTTAATCTTTGAGAAAACAGAAAAATAGAATATTGTCCAAAAGTTTAAAAATGATGAAAGAACTGATGAAAGACGGCAAATCAAAATTAAAATTTATTATTCCCACTTAATTTTCTCGAGAAGTTATTTATTTTTACTTTAGTTTTCCTAACTATTCTGAATAATGTATTTCATGGTTATTTCATGCCAAGAAATTTATTCATAAATTTAAAACATTCTTTCAAGCTAGGGCTTAAGTGTTAAAGTAATACTGACAAATGCTAGAAATTTTACACGTAACAAATAAATATTTGCCTTAAAATTGAAAGAAAAGGAAGGTTGAAGTTTATGGTTCATGTATTTAAAATATATATTGGACTTGCGTCTGTTTATTCTATCATAATTGCTTCTAAACACATCCAAACTAACTAAATCGTTAGTTTGGATGTGTTTAGAAGCCAACAAGTATAGATTCAGGAAAAATTCTCTACAGATCTTTCTTGAAATCGCTTTACAAAGAGTTATACATTTGTATCTGTTTATAAATAGTTAAAAACATAACATCAATTCTAGACATAATCCTTTTAAATTATTAAAATATAGCTTTTAGACTTCTATTAAATGGTTGAAATTTGTTTAGAAAACTAACACATGATTGTCTCACATGTGTTAAAGCAAATTCTCAAATATGTCATCAAAAAATGAGTGACTTTCCAAAAAGAAAATTAATCCAAAAATTTACATTTAACTCTGCAGGGATAGATCTATGTAGCCCCCATTTTTTAATTAAAAACAGAAACCGAAGAAATAGTTCCTAGGTTTGTCTAGTAACTAAAGCAACCCATTTGGAAATTGTATCAGAGTCAATAATTGCAACCCTTAACGCCTTTTAGAAAGACGAGAAAAATTTTCACAAATATTTTCAGACAATACGACCGACTTCATTGGTGCAAATAAAGAACTACGGGGATTTCATAACAGAATACTTAAACAAGAAACTTTATCTAATTTTTTAGCGGAGGAGAGCATTGAATGAAATTTATTCCTTGTAGTGCCCCAAATTTTGGCGTCTTGTGGGAAGTGGGAGTGAAGTCTATCAAATGTTATCTTACGCATGTTGTGAAAAATTTTAATTTTACATACGATGAATTTTTGACTCTCTTAGTTCCGATTGAGGCAATGCTCATCTCAGTTCCTTGATATCTCTCTCTTCATATATAGAGAATCTAAACATCTCGACCCCTGGACATTTTATAATAGGAAGATCTTACTTCAATTGTAGAGCCTACCTTGGTAAATATCTTTGAAAACAGATTAAACTTATGGCAAAGAACTGCAAAGGCAGTAGAATTCCTGAGGAAAAATTGGCACAAATCTTATTTAAGCACTTTACAACAGTGCATTAAGTGGATATTTTATAAACAAAATGTAAAACATGGCGATATGGTAATCTTAAGGGAAGATAATTTACCTATTTCTATGTGGATTTTAGGTCACATTATTAAAAATATCCTGTTAAGGATAACAATATTCGTGTTGTTGATATCAGAACAAAATCTGGCATATTTTAATGACTAAAATTCAAAATATGTGCATTGCCTTTAGAAAAAAAAATTTTTTTTTATGTGTTATTCAAAAAATAAATTTCGTAAATTTATCCCAATCCTTCTGTGTGTGTTTTATTTATATACTGTGCAGTTCAAATATTTGTGTAATGTTATTTGCTAGTTTACAATCTAAAATTGTTGCAATTTATGTTTTGTAAAATTTATATTTAACTGTTATTTACTTGTGTGAAAATGTTGAATGTTTCACATTGCATAATGGGCAGCATGTTCGCGCATACCTGTAGATTTGCCAGTGATCATACTAGGAGTCTTACTTTCAGGGGCAAATTAATCTCTTCCCAACCTGAAAGAAGTGCAATTCCAGCGAGGCTAGTCCTCAGCACTTACTTGATTGTCTGGACATCACTATAGAAGAGTTTCTTGAGAGACCTCTCCTTTTCCTCGATTTTTTGAAGGTTTACGGCCTCATGGATCTGATATAGCGGAGCTATATCAGATGGGATTAGTAACAACAACAGAAAATCCATTCCAGCAAACATCTACAAATTTCCTATTCAAAATAAGAGCTGATGCTTATGATCGGAAAATAGAAAAAAGGAATGCAATAGCTGCAGAAAAGGAAAGACTCCCCGAAGTGGTTTCCTGAAAACATCGATGCAGATAAGGAGAAATCTGCAGGAGGTGTAAAGGACTTTACATTAGATTCTTCTCAGAAAAGTGCAATAAAACAAATGATTTTTCTACTATGAATATGACTTTTAACTGGCAATTTAGTTTTAAAAACAGATATATTAAATCTAAATAGCTGTATTTCTAAATCGAGTAAGTTTTTAAGATGATTTACAGGAATAATTATTGTACTGTATCAGTTCTCTAATAGAGAAGATGAGATTTTAGAAATTAAAAAGGTCTCATCAAAAATTGTTAATATATTTTAAAAATTGAAATTTATTTTAAAAATTATGAAATAATGAATCCTGTGAAATTTAAAGAGAACACATAATGCATTTTTATAATTACATATACGAGAGAAAACATATAAAACTTTCACACAAAATTACATATACACGATTTTGTAAATATATAACTTTATATATGTATACATAATACATACATACATATATATATGTATATATATATTCACCATTTTTATAACCACAATCAATATGAAATTTTATTTTGAAGACACATGACTTTGAAAGTCATATATGTCTTAAGCTTGCAAATATAAACATTTTTGAAATTTATTAATGATTTTTCAATAGTTAAAATACATAAAATACAAAAAGGCTACATACATTTTGAGACTATAAAGGCTGACACAAGAAAAAAAAATCGTTTTTTTTTCCTTTTATTCTGCAACACAAATATTCAATTATTCAAATACTTATTATATTTTTTTCTGAAATAAATTTTACCCTTGGAGAAATACTCGTGCTTAAAATGTGGTTAAGAAGACAGGTAAGCTTCAAGAATGTTTCACCACCTTTCAAATGGAGATAAACGAAAAAACAAACAAATCTGAACATTGTTCGAGAAACAATGTTCCTCGAATGACGAGAAACTCTTCCACATATAAGAAGACAAAACTGCTTTCGTTGACAAATAAATGAGTGCCTGGATTTTGAAAAGAGTTGAAAACATAACTTCTACATGGACTCGATAGGAAACATTTGAATGGATAAAGGTTAGTTGATGGATAAACTAATCTATGTATCTATCTATCTCTCTCTCTATCTATATATATATATATATATATATATATATATATATATATATATATATATATATATATATATATATATATCTATATATATATATATATATATATATATACAGGGTGAGCCAAAAGTTCGTTACAATTTTAAAAATTCATAAAAAAAGAAGAAAGTGAAATAAAGCAGTGCGGTTTGCAAGAAAGGGCTCATAAAGTAGTCGGATTTTTTTTGCAGCAAAAAAAGTTTTAGTTAAACAAGTCGCCTATAGATGGCGCTGACTGTTTAAAACACAATGAAAAGGACAACAGTACGCTCCATTCATTTATTCTGATAATAACAATTGTTCAATATGACCTCCAGTACATTGTACGGCACAACTAAGGCGAATCGCAACGCCCGTTACAGCTGAATGCAATAAATCGGAATGAATTGCAGAAACCTCACGACAGATGGAATCTTTGAGTTCGGCCAATGTTGAAGGAGATAAACGGTACACACGTGATTTCAAATAGTACCACAACCAGAAGTCGACCGAAGTGAGGTCGGGTGATCGTGGAGGCCATGTGATCTTGCAACCTCGACTGATCAGTCTCTCTTCACCAAAGGTACTCAAAAGGAATCGTTTTACCGGATTGGCATAATGTGGTGGTGCGCCATCCTGCATAAAGTTTATTACAGATAACACTCCTCTTTGATTTAATGCGGGCACGACTTTGTCACGCAAAAGAGTGAGGTAACGCTTAGCGGTTACTGTGCATGTTTTCCAGCCCAATCTGGGACACGGTTCTTCAAAGAAGAACGGTCCGACAATGAAAGATTAGGTGAAGCCACACCAGACTGTCAACTTAGCTGGATGCAGAGATATCGTCGTGTATTCACGAGGATTAGATGCCCATATACGAGTGTTATGGGTGTTGACATCCCCGTGTAGTGTGAAGTGCGCCTCATCCGTCCAGAAAACGTTGAACAAACACTGAGGGTCGTTTTGGATTCTTGCCATAGCCCACTCGGCAAATGATTCCCGCATAGCTGTGTCTCCCGGTTGTAACTCCTGCAGTGACTGCAGTTTGTAGGGATAGAGATGCAATATCCCGTGAAGGATACGTCGAATTGATAATTGAGGCACATCCAATATTCTTCCAGCTTCGCGAGCACTGCTACTCCCAATGGACGATTCCACCGCTAAATCATTCATTGTGGTTTCCACCGCAGTAATTCGGCATTTCGCCAACGAGGGTCTTCCACTGCGTGGCCGATCCTCCAAAGAGCCAGTTTCCTCGAACCTCTTGACAAGCTTGACTATTCCAGGACACGATATGGGGCCTTTCTTCGTCTTCAGTCCTTTCGTCGTGCGAAATTTTCGCAACGCAATAGTTGCTGACTCTCCGTTCAAATAGAACAACTTCACCAACAACCTCGATCGGGTAATGATAACATTCTGAAAGCGTATGAGAAATTCTCGAGTATCACGGCCTTTTATCGTAAGATTAATTTGCATAATTCTGCTGAATCTCTCGATGTCAGCGCCATCTATAGGTGACTTTTTTAACTTAAACTTTTTTGCTGCTGAAAAAAATCCGACTACCTTGTGAGCACTTTCTTGCAAACCGTACTTCTTTGTCTCACTTTCTTCTTTTTTTTATGAATTTTTAAAATTGTAACGAACTTTTGGCTCACCCTGTATATATATATATATATATATATATATATATACTGCAGAGAAATTTCATAAGTTGGAAAATTGAAAGCCGTTGCTGCTATCTTTTTAGTTATGAACTTCTTGATACTTCTTGGTAAATATAGAGTTTATAACTTTTTTTTCCTGAATTATAAAATATCACCGCTAAATTTTAAACTACGCAAAATTAGTTTATAAGGTATTATCATTTTATACAATTATTAAAACTATATAGGGCTCACACTTTATTTATGTAGTGTGGCAAAGAAGTTTATATCTATGACATAATTAATAGTAGATTACTTACATTATAATTAACAGTTAATTTAGTTGAATTGATATTCTTATAATCTCGGCATAAGTCCAAGATATTCAATGGTTTGTCATTAACATCTCAAAATGCGTCAAAAAGAAATCTGACAATCACATGTTAGGGAATTTTGAGAACAATTTATAGCAGTACATTTTGTGATGTGGTTTAAAATTATATATTTCTCAGTTAAATGTTTAGTAGCCTTAAATGAAAGGAAGTGGAATTGGAGTTGGAGTATCTACACTGTTAAGCTAAATATAATAGAAATAATTATATGAGTAGCGTTGTTATAAAAACAGATAGAACTCCAGATCATAATGATCAGTCGTGTTCCTGAGGATACAAAGATAGCTATAATCATTCTGCATCTGACGTCTTATAGATTAAAATAAATACGGCTGTAATAATGTTAGATATTTAATTGTTATTGTGACTCAAAATTGAATGTAGTTATTTAGAAGATGACACATATTATTGATGATTCATTAATGACTGTTTGAGAGATTGTTTGATCGTTTTACCTCTCTCTTTCAAACCAATATCTTAGAACATTGATTTATATTGGTAAATAACAAGAATTTTTCACACCTTTGTTGAAGTCGATTTCCGGCAAGATTTTGAAATAACACGGAAAATTTGATCGCCAAACTGAGAATCACTCTTTATATAATCTAGCTTAAAGTACTCTCTTCTGATTTTAAATCTATCAACTTATAATTTTAATTTATTGGACATCACATTTAATCATTTGCGTATTTAATAAGGAAAACTCACATGTGAATGAAATTTTAATAGTATCAGAAACTTCTTTCTTCTAGCAATGAATATTGTGCTATAATTTAAATATTCATAATATAATAAAACTAATATTAAAAATAATTGAGGCCTGTGAGAATATAATCAGACAGCTTTTGAATTATTTTCCATAAAAATAAAAAAATGACAAATTGAATGCGTTCTTGCATCATATAAATACATTTGATACAAAACAGTCAAGCGATAAAACATCAGGCTGCAAATGTTTCTATTCTGTAAAGCTGCCAAAATTCAGTCACATACAGATAGAGCATTTGTGGTCAACCCTTTTTCAAGAATGGATTCAGGACTATTTATTTGCAAATTTCCCATGTAATTAAAGTGATAGAAAGTAATAAAAACTCTATTTGATTTATTAGAGGTACTGAATTTATAAAGATATTTCGGGAAAAGGAAGTTTGGAAAATCGTCCTCCAGCGTTCGCACAATCAACTGGTTTGATCAAATAACTGTCATCAAATATTTGACAGCTGAAACATTAATGGGGAATAATATTGCTCATGAAGCTGGGAAAATAACAGGAGCTTTACATATGTTGATCCAAAGCATGGAATTTTGAATCAGAATCTGTACTTTAAACACGGGTTTAACTGTTGATAAGTAAAGATTGTGATGAGAAGTAAAATATTGCAATAGAAGAAACATGATTCACAATAACAATTAATATTTGAATAGATGAAAACTACTTTTCCCTATAAAGGGACAGCAATAATAGAAACAGTCTTATGTTAGACACAACAAACTATCTTGAATATACCACCAAACAACAACAACAATCTTTCCTGCGGACTAATTGGTTTGATTTTAAATCAAGAAAGTAATATTCACTGAAGACCGAGTAATACGAGGTTTATGTAGATTTCTGTAGCTCTCACGATCACGAGACCTGATTTCAGCAGATATTTGACAATTGAGATACTCAAAATCTTATGGATACCAGGACCATCAAGTCAATTTGATGGAACTGAAAAATTCTTTTCTGAAACATATATATTGACATGTACACTCACCTGCATTAGGTATAATTAATTGTGTCTTGCTAGTTTCAAATTTTATACCTATGGTCTTTGTTTACGCCATTTCGTTGATTTTATTTGTTACTCATGTTGGGCTTATGAAGAGGTAGAGGTATGGCATCTTAGGATTGCCAGAATTTTAGGGTTCAAACGAAAGAAAATGTAAAAATGGATGTAGATGGAAAGTAACTGCTGTTGGTAGAAGAACTCTGAAAAAAGACTCTTGATTTCTCCTTATTTTGTACTTTGTTATACCTTGTTAAATAAATTTGTTATTGGGTTGTTAGAGAAGGTTGGTTTGTCTCCTTTTTATAGAATAGTAGGAGCACAAACTATAAAATGGAGACAATAAGCTCTTTAAGAATATAACATGTGTGATCAGTCGACATGGAGTCGTTAAACGAGCAGGAGCAGTAGCCGTTGAAAGATATCAAGTTACCGTTGAATAGATGCCAAACTCCTTTGTGGACTGATAAATAGTCATTTTTTCTCTTTCAGGACTTGGTCTCCACCATGTAAGGACGTGCCCAGCCACACTCCTCTGATATCTTATTATTCAGCTGCCTCCAGTAGCGAAACTTCCCACGGGAAAGCAAACAGCAGTTTTCACTGCTATCAAACAACTGATAGGATAATAATTTCAATTTGATTCAGGTACGGAAATGGAGATACACGATCCGAAGATACTGAGATATCACATTCAGAACATGCAGGTGCATAAGGAAGAGTTATTGCTGAAGCTTACAGATTCTCCAGGCAATGTTGAACACCTCACTTCTATTGAAGTTATAAATGGATAAATTCTGAGAGCTGTAAAGCAATGAGAAGAGTCATTCGCCGACTCCAGAAGAACTCTAAAGCCATCTAGTGAAGGTAGCTATACTGTTTCTGATATGGCATTCCCCCCGTTACAGTTAGTGAATCTAATGTAACAAATGCTAACGTTAAACCAGCTAATGTTGCTGAACCATCTAAAGCTAAAAAAAAGAAAGGGAACCTGAAAAAGCAATCAGAGGATTTTGTTAAACCAAAAAAAGGGGTTGCTCGTAGTTACGGAGACCAATGGTACGTTGCACGAACCATCGGTATCCGTAACTATGAGCAACCCCTTCGCTCATCTTAACACCGCCCAGGAGACAGAGCAACCCCAAATGTCCCCCTCCAGTGAGAAGAAAATTCCTCATATTCTAGCAAGACATGGAGATGATCCTATCAAATTTATTCGAAATTCACAAACACACACAAATTTTAACCATGAATTTAGTCCAAAACCACTGATATTAATCTGAAAATTTTTGTAAAAACTCCAGAATCCAACAGGGAATTAACCAAGCTATTCGATAAATGGTCCATTGAGCATATATTAATAAACATGAAAATCACCCAAAAAATATGTAATTCTGGTACTCCCCATCACAACTAAAATTCACGACATTGAAAATAATCTAAATCTAATAGGATTTCAAGTCGCTAAAGTGAATCAAATGACTCATCCTAAAAATAACAAACTCATGCCCTTATTTTTGGTAAACATGTTTTCTGAGCCCAAAGGGGCATCTTTGTATATGATATATTTAAACTATGCCACATTTTTGGAATGACAGTGGAGCACTACAGAGGAACAGAGTCGATGATGTAGTGCCTTAACTGTCAGCAATTCTACCACTCGCTTGATATGTTGCATTTAAAATGTAAATGTGTTAAATGTGATGGCGCTCATAACACGAGAGACTGTCCTCATGATAAAGTTGAAACACAAAAAATGTTCAAATTGCATGGGTAATCACGCTGCCAATTATAAAGGTGGCCCAAATTTTCCCCGGTTAAAGCTAGCCAAATTCATAAAATTCAATACGGTTATGAAAACCGAACAGAAATCCAATATAGTGAGACCAGGAGTCTTATGTGCGAGAGTTACCTCCCCCACACCTACCCCTGATACAGAACAAATTCTTTTGATGGTTTCTTCAGAATTACTCGGAGATTTTTCTGACCTAATTATTCTAATTAACAAAATAAAAGCAATGTTTAAGGCCATCCCCATTAAGAAATTAATAAATGAACTTAAGGAAATTAAGTCCAATATGGGCAAGCTATTCAAATTAACTCAATACTTTCATGATATAGAAAAATAAACTTGTTTAAGTATAATTATATCTAACTTATATAATTATACATAAACATTAAATATACATATTTTCTTACTTATTATTAAATTAAATTAAAAATCTAATTAATTTTAATCAATATATTACTTGAAAATAATACTTAAATTTAAGCAATTTACTCAACTTAAATTTTTACTAAGCTCCTCCCACTCAAGATTTTAACCAATGATATACCAGTCAGTGACAGCTGTAGCTTACCAATTCATTTCCAGTTCCAGTAGAGGGTGAGAGAGATAGAACGCACCACTCCATCAGAGGTCCTGGCTATAATTAAAAAACTTAAAGATCAAAAGTCTCCTGGCATTGATGGCATAACCAATTTAATGATCAAAAAAGCCCCCTTAAAATCTTATTCAAAACTACTATGCGCATGAATGAAATTATTAAAATCACTTATTTTCCCCGCCATTGAAAAACTGCTTCAATTATTCCAATACTCAAACCAATTTAGTGAAGGGAGCAGACTTATTGGTCTGTAGTTAGAAGAAAAATTATCTTCCATCTAACTACAGACCAATGAGTCTGCTCCCTTCACTTAGCAAAATTGCTGAAGGTATTATTCTTATCAGAATTGACATGTTCTTGAATGGCATTAATATTCTGTTTCTTGAACATTACAGAAAACACCATTCCACAACCCATCAACTGATGAGAGTTGGTGAATCTATCACCCATGGATTCCAGCTGAAAAAAAGCACTGGAACAGTTTTCCTAGATACAGTCAAGGCCTTTGACAGAATTTGGATTGGCGGATTAGTCTTCAAACTCATCACTATTGGTCTACCTGACCCACTCATTAGATTAATTAACTCATACCTTTTAGGATGAAAGTTCCAATACACTTATCCGAGCACAATGCAGGAAACCATCTACTATTTCTACTGCACTAAACTCACAGCTACAGCTTCTTGAGCTCTGCTTCAAGAAATGGAAAAATTCTAGTTGTTGAAAACAAAAGCATTGAAATCATTTTTTACCAAAAAAAGAAAAATAACTTGTCAAAGAATTAAAATTTATGAAACAACACTCCCATGGTCCCCAACCTGCATATAGGAGTCAAATTTGAAAAAAATCTAAATTGGAATATTCATATTGAAAATATCTCAAACAAATTCAAACAAACTTCTGTTGCATTATACCCCATCTTAAAATACAACTCAGAACTGTCAATTTAAAATAACTCCCATGGTCCCCAACCTTCATTTACAAAGCATACCTCAGACCACTTCTTTCCTATGCCTGCCCCCTTTGGGGTTATACCCATGACAGTATAAGATAAAAAAATTAGATATTGAAAAAAATTATAAGTGTTTGAAGTCTTTGCATTCGTATATTTTCATATTTTTCTACTTATTGTAACTATCACTGATACTGATTTTAGTAGATTAGTTAAGGACATTCCTATGTTAATCCAGCCAACTTATTTTGTAAATATTGCTTATGTATTATAACACAAATTAATTTTTATCCAAAAAATCCAAATTTAATGACTAATTTTTTAATTACTCTGTATCAAAAATTAGCTTTTCTCAAGAAAACTCAACTAAGCCCCACCCACTTAAAACTTTTACTTGTTATGCTAATCAGATCACGATATAGCTTCCTAGTTTCATTTTTAGGTAGCCAATGAGAGTTGAGGTTCACTAGAACCAGGTACTTCAGCAAATTGCCAGTGATTTTTTTCCTTCGCCAGCAAAGGACGCACTGAATGCTCTCTGTAGTATCTACTACTACCCACTCCTACCCAGTAAACAAATACTGCGGGTAAAAATCCAGGCCGCAGCTGGCCAAGCCGGTTTTCTGTTGGCCACGGCAAGCCGCTCATGGTTGTTTGATGGGCCAGATCCGGCCATTACGGCCACGAATGAGTGCTGCCCAAAATAAACTGGGCCGCTGCTGGATGATAAGTAGTGGGCCAACAGATTATGGCCATTGTTGGCCCTGAAGCTGTTGGCTAGCAAAATTAAGACAATTAGTTGTAATACTATTTTTTATTTTTTTGGCAAAGACTATTTTTTCCGAATAACAGTTTTTTGTGATGTTAATTAATTTTTAGATAATTTCTTACTTTTTAAACCCTTTAAAAACAATTTTTCAGACTGATATCTAATTTTCACTTTTATTGTGTATACCGCGTGACAGTATGGCGTTAGATAGTACGAAGTGCTTGCGTCAGCCAGCGGAATGTGAAGAGGCGGAATATTCGATGTTGTGTTTGTGAGCCACAAGAGAAATATAAGGTAAGTACACATTTATCATTGTTGTTTTTATCAGGATAGAACTGTTATGAATGATGCAAGAATGACATATTTATTTTATGTTGAAATATTATTTAATTACTTGTTAAGAAATCTTCTTAAACTATTGATTACATAACAACAAGAGAAAGACATTGGAAAATGTTTGTCACTGTATGTTTTAAAATAATTTCATTATCGTGTTAGGAATAGATAAATGTATCATGCACAGAAGCATTTTTTCATTCCATATATTAGTTATATTTAATCTATTAGTATAATAAATTTTTCATTGTTCACTTTTTTTTAATCCAATTCATATGCTACAAGACTTAAACGTATTTATTACATTTTTTGTTTGTTACGAAGCAAGTTTATGAAATAAATGACAATCTAAAAATATTCTATTTGAAAGTGCTTATATGTCGATTTTCAATAAATTAATATAGGATCTTGTAGCATTTATGATCAAAAAATTGTGTGCGAAAAACGTTATTTTTTTTTAAAGGCTTCCTTATTTACCATTATTTTTAAGTCAATTTCTACTGGTTCGAAGATCTGTTTTAAGGAATGAAAAATTTTACTACGCATAAACATAGCTAAATAATTTATTGCATGTATAACACGGCTTTTATGTATAACCCTGTCAACCATTAAAGCCATTGTGGATTTCTTAGCAAAATATTTTTGCATCTTTTTAGTTGTGTAGTTTGTTAACAATTTCCATGTAAAAAATAATGTCAAATGTAGCAGCTTTGTAGCTACTCTTGTGTTTACATATTTTAATATATTTTAACTCACATTTTATGTTTTCATTTATGACTGAAAAATTGAAGTATGAATTAACATTAGTTTCAAACAATTTGTTCTAGTGAAAATATAAGTTAACTAGAGTATTTGTCCCTTTACATTTTGGAGAAAGTGATGAAAATTTCAAACATTTGATGATATTTTTGACATTTTGATGACCTGATTCTTCTATAGTAATGTAAATGGTCTTATTGTTATAGTAAATGGTTTACCAGATAATGAGTAAATTATATATTTTATCTTATATATATACACATAAACATACAATTAAAACATAATTTTTTTCTCCTTTACCAATTTACAGAGTCTGATAATGATGACCAATATTGCCCTATATATATATATATATATATATATATATATATATATATATATATATATATATATATATATATATATATATATATATATATATATATATATATATATAATATTGTTAGAATTATTTTTATTTACTTTTGGTTTTTTCTCTTTAAGGAAATGAAGTTAAATAAAGAACTTAAACATAATTTTAAACAAAGTAAATTAGTAAGGTATACAAGTAAAATGAATATGATATGAGAAATAGTTAAAAAAGTTTACTTGTTTTGATTTCAGAGATACTTCTAATTTTGAAATTCACTATACAATTTCAAAATTATAACAAATAATATTTAAAATATTACATTTGTAAACTGCATGTTTATTATATTGTTTTACTGTAGTAAGCAGCATAATTATAGGTTAATCTTCGAAACATGTACATATCTATTTCTAAATTTATTAACTGATTTTAATTGCACAATATCTCTTTTGTTGTGAGTTTTATTTGATTATATTACAGAAAATACAGAGGTTCAAGTCATTTTTGACAGTTAACATTATTTTGTTTGTTGTTTTTCGTTCGAACATAAAACGATTAAACTTAAATCCCAGATACTGGTAGAAGTTATTCAAATCACTTCTTGTTATCAAAGAGGAAAAGATTTGTGATTGAAATTCATTTAACCATTTTATTAGAGAAAAGAATATAAGTTAAGATTCATCAGTTAAGCATTTAATATATTAAAATTGATATTTTAAATGCTTAACTGATAACATTCATTAACATGTTGGATGTGTTGTTTTACAGCTGTTCTACATGTTGGATGTGTTGTTTTACAGCTGTTCTACATGTTGGATGTGTTGTTTTACAGCTGTTCTATATGTTGGATGTGTTGTTTTACAGCTGTTCTACATGTTGGATCAGTTGTTTATGGATAGCAAATAATTATGGAATCAAAATTTAGAAAAGAAAATATTTCCAAATTACATAAAGGAAATAGATATGTCTTCTTTATATTTACATTTCATCCTTTTCCTGGCTTCTTGCAAAACTTGAATTTGTTATAGAAATTTTTTTTATCAATAACATTTCTTATAAATATATTATACTGAAAAGAGACCTGTATATATATTCTCATATAATTAATAAATTTTATGTTTTAAGACATTTTCCTTTTCCTCTATAACCAGCATTGCCCTATTGATCATATTTTATCTTCTGCATATACACTGATGGACAATTGCTAAGGACGGATCACAAATTGCAATGTAGCAAAACATTAAGCGAGACACGAGGTCTAGTAGAATAAAATATAGTTGCCACACTGCTCAGCCATTAGAATAAAGAATATTTATTGTTCTGGAAAGTACAAAAGCTCTGATACATCTGAAAGAAAAAAATGTTCATTTGATGTTGCATACGGAAAAATGGAACAATGCATCTAAAAGTCAGCAGCACCTTGAAGACACGTATCAGTACGGGATATGGCCACCTTGGAGTGTGATGCAACATTCTACACGTCGTATCATACTTTGCACAACATTATCCAGCAGCTGTTGAGGCAATTTTTTCCATTTCTCTGTGAGTGCACGGATGAGGGTGTTCTTGTTTTTTTGGAGGAGAGTTTCGACCAGTAACTTGCCTCCCCAAAGCATCCCACACATTTTCAATGGAGTTTAGATCTAGAGAACATGATGGCCATAAGAGACGTTGAATAACCTCGCTGTCTAGACAATCCTGAGCAGTGAGTGTTCGATGACATGCTGCGTTGTCATCCATAAAAACAAATTTATCAACAACAGCACCACGGAAATGACGAACATGAAGAAGTAGAACTTTATTATTGACGAAGATAAAAATGACGAATATGAGGAAGTAAAATTTCATTAATGTATCGTTGGCCCTTCATAGTCCCATTCACAAAAGCATGTAGGGGCGTGTGGACATTGGTCATGATGCCGGCCCACACCATGACATTGCATGTCGGATATCGGTCCCTTTAATGGATATTTTCTGACGATAAGCAGTACCACTCTCGCGCCAGATCAGTTGGAGTCTACAATCCGATGACAGGCTGAAACTCTCATCTGAGAATAATCCTCATGCCCAGTCCTGTTCAGTCTAATTGCAATGCTTACGTCATTATTGCAAACGGGCAGTACGGTGATGTCTGGTCAATGAGACACTACACAACTGGTCTGCGGGCGTATAGTCCTCCTTCCCTCAAACGTCTGGCAACAGTTTTTCGGGAGATCTGCTTTCGTGAGGCAGCAAGAAACTGATTTGCCACCTGTTGAGTTGTGGTGCGCCTGTTAGGAAGATATATCTGTCTTCTGCAGGCGTTGTACTTCTAACATGACCTCCCCCGTGCCACCTACTACACATTCCAGTAGTTTTAAATGACTTCCACAACCGTGAAGCTACGTTGGGAGCGATGTTGAACTCCCTGGCAACATCTGTTATTTTTCGCCCTTCTTTAATTTTTCCATTAATTCGGCCACGCATAAAATCCTCTAAGTGAGGTCGGGAAGACATGCCAAAAATTTCAAGTTCGTCTACAAAATCTTTCCTGTAAAACTTTGACTTGAAACAAGAACTGTCCACACGCGTCAAATCCTTTAAGGCTATTATGAACGCTATCACGTGATGAGCAGACGTGGAAAAAAGATTTGCATACGCTTTATTCTTTTTACTATATTCCGCACTTATTCTAATTTTCCACATTTTGCTTCCTTTCACTTTTCGTCTGCTATGGATGATAGTGTTATCTATCCTTAGCGTTTGTCCAGCAGTGTATAAAGACAAAAATCCTTTTGTGTCAAATTAGCTTTCACTTGGAACTAATAGATATTTTTTATTCATGGTCTTACAGATGTCTTGCTGCAGAAATTGCGAAACCAGTTCCTTTAAAATGCTGCTATCTTTCTGGATAGGAGTAATACCAATAACTGAGGAATAGGTATCTAAAATATTTAAATGAACAGTGAATTTTGATAGATTGCTGAACGTTTTTAATCATTTAATTAAGAACAGTGTATAAATTTCTGAATTTTTTTAAGTGCTTCCTTTATATATTTACTCTAAGTGAAATAAGTATTTTTTTATTTTTCCATAAGAAATTTTTTTTGTAACTAGGGAAATTTAATTTACAAATTGAGTAATTCTGACACTGGAAATTAATCACTTGTAAAAATTAAAGAATATATATATGGTGTAATATTGTATTGACAAATATAGTTTTAATTTAACTCCTTTTAGAAAATATTTTTTTAAATATTTGCTAATAAGGATACACAGGAAAATTTAATATATAATTCAATCTTTGTAATGATAGACACACATTAACTGTAATCCTTGAATCTAAAATCGATTTAATTTTATTTTTCTTAAAATTAGGATTATTTTTATACTAATTTTAAGAAGTTTTCTTAAAATATGTAAGAAAATAAAATGAGCTTATTTTGTTCATTTCTTTTTCATATTTAATGATTCACATCTGTTAAGTGATAATTATGAAAAATGATATCTAGTTTAATAGATATTTTATGCTTATATGTAATCTTGATCAACGACAACATCTAATCATAAATACACTATTTTCCTTAATATTTTTCAATATCATTGGTAATTACAAACCAAATAATTTATTTCCTTGTGTTACAATTTTTTTAATTATTTATAATAACAAATAATTGTAAATAATATTATTCTTGCAAATAATTATAATTGTTAATAATATTAACAAATAATCAAATTTTAATTCAATTAAATGTAGTTAACATAGGATTTGCAAATAATTGTAATTATAAATACTATTAGCAAGTAAATATAGGTAATATTTTTTAAATAAGGTGACAAATTATTGCTTATATTTATTATTGATGGCTATTTGCTAATATTTCATTTTATGCATTAGCTTTGAAGCTTATTGTGTTTCTTACATCTCACCACTACAATGTGTGTACATTGTACCTATTTAAACTGTGGTCCAGAATCAATTACTTATTTTCTAATAATACTGGATTAAATATAGATTTAATATTTTGTGTAAAATAAGAATTAAAAAGTTATGTAAACCATTTTGCTTCTAAATAATTCATGATTTTGTTAATTACTTGAGATGTAAATTTACAGTAAAACAACTAGAAAGCATGTATTCAAAATTTGTAAATATTTTGCATTTATTTACGTAATTTTTCCATCAATCTGTGATCACTTTTAAAAAAAAACCTAAATTCCATATTAATAAGATTCTGCTTAGAATATTTCATAAATAATTCGAAATTGTCAATATGTTTTAAAATTCATCAAAATTTATTTTAATTAGTATGATTTTACAAACTTTACTGTAATCTTAGTTATGTGTAAAAAGTAATTTAATGAGTTTAACCAACATCCCCTAAAGACAAAGCTTGCGCACCAAAACTTCTTTCTGGAATGAGTCATCCACAGAAGGCAGACCAACGACCCCCTAAAGTTGAAATTTCTCTCTCCATTTCCTGTCGCCTGCTCGACGACTCATTTCAGTCTCTGTACGGAGTTGATTTTGCACATGTGTGTGATAAGCCTTGTCTTAAAATATTCTTTAAAAGTATTATATTAATTCAAGAAATTTCATAAAAATGCCATTAAAGTGTTCAGTTATCCATTGCCGATCGAACTACGATGGAGAATCAAAGGTATCTGTTTTTAGGTTTCCTAAAAACAAAGACATGCTAAAGAAGTGGCTGGCTGTTATTCCTCATGAAAATCTAAAAGTGACAAAAAATTCTAGGGTAAGTCTTATGTTATTTATTTCAAATAATAATAATAATTAAATCGTTAGTGTAATACATTTTTTTTAAAATTTAAAACACATGCTTGTGGCATGAATAAAAAATATTAAAGTTAATGTTACTTCAATCAACTGTAATTGTACTTTTTTCATCTTAAAAAATCATTCTTTTTCTGTAGTTCATTTGGCTCTATTTGTAAAAGTTTCAATAGATTTGATAATTACTAAAAATATTAACTATTTAATTAATCAAATTAATTATTTTTTTTATCATTATGGGTATATTAAGTTTTACTGTGTTTAGTAAGACATTTTTACTACATCTGAATAATTATATTATAAATTAATAATTAATTTAGGAATTAAATATTTGAAGAATGATTTATTTCACATTTTACATATGTGAAATAAAAATAGATGTAGCAGTAATTATTCAATATATTTGAGGAAATAATTATTATTTACGTTCTCATTATATTAATCTATAATATGAAGTGAAAAAAAGAATTAGATATAATTTTAATTACATGATATACATAATTTAAATTGTAAAATAAATCACAAATTCTAACTTTTAGATAATTTTAATTCAAGTTTAACATTTTTTACCAGTTAAAATAGTAATTATAAATATTGCTTGAACTTTATCAGAATGAAATATATGCTGTTATCAAAACAACTTTTAAAAGTGTCTTAGAGAATTCAACTAAATATATATGGTTTTACATTTATATAGTGATTTTTCTTTTCTTTTTTTTCAGATTTGCGAGCATTACTTTGCACAGAGTGATATCTTGAGATGTTCCGAGGTATATGTAGAGAAAACCGGTGAAAAACTGAGCACTTCCTTACGACACCCACAAGTAAAGTTAGATGCTATTCCCTCCATATTTCCAAATTGTCCGAAATACTTAACGACAGCCAAGAATCCCCGAGAGGAGCGAGACGCAAAAAAGATAAGAATTGAAAATCAGAACTTTGCATGTGCCTTAGAAGAAAGTATAAAAAGTGAAAAGGACTACAGGGATAAATTTTTTTTTTAAGGATTTAAGTGAACTCAAGAACTGTTTACATAAGTTTGAATTTCCATCGTCATGGACTGTTGTTACTAATAAGGATATCATTATGTTTTTATTGATAAGTCCTACAAAAGTTCCTGTTCTTGAATCTTCAGTAACAGTTGTTGAAAATTTGAATTTGGTAAATTCAATTAAAGATGTTCCAATTAACAAGATAAATAATTTTAAATTTCCTGTGATTGTAAATGATATTCAAAACTTAGATAATATATTACAAGCAATAGAAAATTTTGAAAAATTTAATGATAAGAATAACTTATTTGATTTGAGTAAATGTGTTATTAATTAATTGAAAATTATTTGTGAGAGTAATAAAAATTTATTTGATTACTTAGAAGAACAGATTTCTTTGTTGCAATATTCTTTAAATCATAAGAAATATTCTGCTAACTTTTTAATTTTATTCTCCATGCTTTTTTCTATATCACCCCACTGTTATAAATTTTTACGTAAAAGCTCGTATTTAATTCTTTCACATCCAGCAACATTGAAACGTTTATTCGTCAATTATATAGCAAATCCTTTGAAAGAGCAGAACAAGAATAATTTTCTTCCATATATTAGAGACAAATATTCTCACCTTAATGAAAATGACAAAAAAGTAGTTTTATTAATGGATGAAATTCACATAAAAGCTTCATTAGATTATAAAGGTGCTAATTTAATAGGATATTCTGTGAACTCTGATGCTGTATCAACAACAGCTTATACATTTATATTTCAAAGTGTTTGCTCAACTTACAAAGATGTTGTACATATGTATCCAATAAAAACAATACCAGGAGAAATTTTACACCATTTTCTTTTTGATGTAATAACTGGCTTAGAAAAAATTGGTTTTTACATGTTTTGTATATGCAGTGATAACAATGCTGTTAATAGGAAATCTATGTCCTTTTTTTCAGACACTCCTTCTCTCAAAACTAAATATAATCATCCCATTGATTCAAATAGACCATTATATTTTGTATTAGATTCTGTTCATTTGCTTAAAAATCCATTAGTACTGTCAAATATTGTCACACCCTATCTTCTAAATCTCTTTGTCCACCAAATTTAGAAAGGCAAAATGTAAAATTAGTTCTTCAAATTTTTAATTGTCATATTTCACAGGGGCTAAGAACTGCAAAACCTATTTTCGATTTACTTAACTATGAAGAAACAGCTGTATTTATAAATCACATAACCACTTGGTGGGATATCGTTAATGTAAAAAGTGTTTTTAAAGAGAATGCAAAAAGAAATAAGTATCAAAAACCAATTACCAATACATCTATTGATAAAAGTTTAATCTTCTTAAAAAATTTTTCGTTATGGTTAAATAATTGGAAAAGCTGTAAAAGTGATGCAGGAAAATTAAGTGCAGAAACTCACTTAGCATTAATACATACTACAAATGCTCTTATAGAAATTGTAGATTATTGTTTAAAAATATTAAATATGGAATATGTTTTAACGGGAAAATTTCAGACAGATTCTCTCGAAGAACATTTTGGTCTTTATAGACAGTTGGCTGGATCTCAATATAACATTTCTCTCACTCAAATATTCGAAATAGAAAGTAAACTAAGGATCAGGAGCCTTATTCCTTTAGTATTAAATTCTGCTGTTCATGGAAATGTTGAAATTAATTTAAATGATGATGTTGATGAAAATCTAAATCTTGATATTCCCGACCCTAAAGAATCAATGTTTAATTTGAAAATAAAATCAAATGATTTAAAAAAATATTCTCATTTGTTAACTGTTTTAACATACATAGCGGGCTATTGCGTCCATTCTCTCTTAAAAAAAATTAAATGTGAAATGTGCTGTGTTTATTTAATAAGCAAAGTTGACAATGAATGTGAAAACTATCTTTTAATTAAAAAATATAGATAGGGGTGGTTTAAAATATCCTCTTGTGATGAAATCATCAAAATAATTCATTTTAATTATACTGTTATTTCTAAACTATTATCTTGTGAATATGAAAACGACTTTTTGAAATGTAACAATCATAGATTTATTGCAAGCAATGTAACATTAAAAAATCTTAGATTAGCTGAAATTAATTTAACTTCAGAATGTTGCAAACATGACAGTGATGATTTAGTAAAAAATATTGTTTTAATTTCTACGAATATTTTACTCAAAAATTATTGTAAAAAATTAATGATGATTTAATAAATAAAAAACTCCTTAATTCAAAATCGAAAAGAAAATTACAAACATTAGGAAAATAATATAAATTTCAGAGAAGAGTTTTCTGTAGGTGTATATAATTATTAAAAATTGATGTTTCCCTAAACTTCAACATTGTTATTTAAATTTTGCTTATTTCAAAAAAAATTATTTTGCATATCCAAACAAATTAATTACATTTTGATATTAATTTATAATAAATTTTATTGTGGAATTTTACTGTTTAATGAAGTTATTTTAAGCATACTGTTGTTGACGTTATTCTATTTTTATTATTTGAGCAAATTATAAATTTTGCTATTTTTATGTGATATTTAATGACAAAAAATAATAATGCAATAAAAGCAAATGTTTCATTTACTCCGATTATTTGTATAATGGAAAAGATAAATAATTTTATTTGGCCACAAATTCAATTTAAAAAATAATTTTTTTATATTCTTGATATTAATGATTTAATATATGCCTGTATTTTCAATACTAATACACAAAGTAATGTTGATATTATCAGATTAAATCATACAAATTATTTTTAATTAAATGATTATTGTGAAAAACTTTAAAATGTATAATCATTGTGTTATGTGACATCATAAATTTATTTTAAACTAAGAGAAAAATGTAGCAGGAATACATTTCAAATATGATCCTAATAATTTCATAAATTTTTTTCTACAAGTTACTTAAAAATCTTATCAAACTACAAATAATGGTTGATAAAATAAAAAATAATAAAATTAAAAATTTAGGAAAAACAAATGAAACAAAATACATAACATTTTATTATAATAATAAAAAACATTTTTTAACATAAGAATTGCAAATTTAATTGTTAAAGACTATTTTATTTATATTTCTTACATTTTCTAATCACTTAGTTTGACAAATTAAATATTTTGTTTTCTTAAATTCTAAAATTTTTAAGTGTACTATTATAATAAACTGAAACATTTTTTAAATTAGACCATTTAAATAAAGGAATGATCTTGGAAAAAATTCTGTTCAGTTTTTATTTTATTTATTACAATAATTTAGCTTAGATCAATTTACACAAATGTTAAAATTTTCCAAACAATTATCAAACACTGATTTATCAAATAAATAATTCCATGTGGCGTGATTCAATTATAATTGAACATTTGTCATAATACATAGTAAAAAGTAAGACTCATTATAGTGGTGCGCAGGCCTTGTCTTTAGGGGATGTTGGTTTAACGGGGTGATAATCATTGATGAAAATTTTACTAACTATTTTTTATTTGTTCAAAATATGATTAGTTAAAAGCATGAAATAAAAAGTATATGTTATGAATTACTATTATTATAATCTAGAAAATGTAAGATTCTGCTTAAACCATATGCTTATAATTTTTTAGGTCAGATGTTTATAATTTCTATAAAGTCATACAACTGAAATTATTTTCATTTAACCCAATTATTTGTGTCTATTTTTAATCAAAAAATTGTCAAAATTGATGAATGTTGATTTCTCATTTGCTACTTAGTGTTATTTATTGTAATGTGTGTGTGTGTATGTATATATATATATATATATATATATATATATATGTATATATATATATATATATATATATATATATATATATATATATATATATATATATATATATATATATATATATATATATATATACACATAGATATACACTGCTGGACAATTGCTAAGGACGGATAACACTATCATCCATTGCAAACACAAAATGAAAGGAAACAAAATAGGGAAAATTAGAATAAGTGTGGGATACAGTAACAGGAATGCGTATGCAAATTTTCCCCCGTCTGTTCATCACATCATAGCGTTCTTAAGAGCTTTAAAGGTTTTGACGTGTGTCGACAGTTCTTTTTTCAAGTCAATGTTTTACAGGAAATATTTAATAGACGAACTTGAAATTTCTGGCAGGTCTTCCCGACATCACTTAGTTGATTTCATGCGTGGCCGAAATATTGGAAAGATCGACGAAGGGTGAAAAATAACAGATGATGCCAGGGAGTTCGACATCACTCCTGGCGTTGTTTCACGGATGTGGAAGTCATTTAAAACTACTGGAATTTGTAGTATCAGTCTACCATCGGATTGTAGACGCCAACTAATTTGGCGCGAGAGTGGTACTGCTTAACGTCCAGAAAATATTCAGGAAAGAAGGAAAGAGACTGGTATCCGACATGCAGTGTCATGGTGTGGGCCGGCATCATGATCAATGGCCGCATGCCCCTACATTTGGTTGCGAATGGGACTGTGATGGGCCAACGATACAATAATAAAGTTCTACTTCTTCATGTTCGTCGTTTCCATGGTGCTGTTGTTGATAAATTTGTTTTTATGGACGATAACGCAACATGTCATCGAACACTTGCTGCTCAGGATTGTATTGACAGCGAGGGTATTCAACGTCTTTTATGGCCATCACGTTCTCCAAATCTAAGCCCCATTGAAAATGTGAGGGATGCTTTGGGGAGGCAAGTTGCTGGTCGAAACTATCCTCCGAAAAAGCAAGAACACCCTCATGTGTGCACTCACAGAGGAATGTGATAAATTGCCTCAACAGCTGCTGGATAATATTGTGCAAAGTATGATACGACGTGTAGAATGTTGCATGGCCTGCTGATTGTTGCATGGCCTGCTGCTGCTTCAAGGTGCCTGCTGATTTTTAGATTTATTGTTCTTTTTTTCTGTATGCAGCAGCAAATGAAAATTTTTTTGCTTTCAGATGTATCACAGCTTTTATACTTTCCAGAACAATAAATATTTTTTATTCTAATGTTTGAACAGTGTGGCAACTATATTTTATCCCATAAGGCTTCATGTCTCGCTTAATGTTATGCTACATTGCAATTTGTGATCCGTCCTTAGCAATTGCCTAGCAGTGTATATATATATTGAAATATCAATATTGATATAAACTAAAACTAAGTTCTGGCACAACATACAACGTGGTCTAAGGCCTACTGTGCCTTATCTGTTTTCTTGACCGAGAACACCTGGGCTGAGAAGCACATATCCCGATAAGTTGCTCTGCATAACTCAAAGCATTCAGTGTTTAGTTCCCAAGCATGCTTATTCTTTACATAATGTTACAAATAACCATTCCTTCTTTTTTAAAGATGTAAAACTGAAGTTAAGTAAAAGATTTCCATCATGGAAAAAGTTTGTGTGAGTAATATTCTTTTTTCATGAGTTATTATACCTGAATGAAAATGGACACTGTTATAGGAATTCACAACCAAAGTGCGGAATTAAACCTTTGGCCTATATATATATATATATATATATATATATATATATATATATATATATATATATATATATATATATATATATATATATATATATATATATATATATATATATATATGTGTGTGTGTGTGTGTGTGTATATATATATATATATATATATATATATATATTTTTTAGGTTATTTTAACTATTCAAGTGCTTGGCTTGTCTTGCTTTGATTGTAAATTTAATTGTAACATATTGTAAGTCTAAAAACAGTTATGTTGGATTATTCTCCTTACTCATATGGATAATGCTGTGAAATAATACCTAAATATGTGAAAATAAGTGTTATACATGAAGTTTCACCTGATTTATATAAATTTATCTACATATTTTTTTTTACTGGAGTGTTATTAACATCTTTGTGTTTCTATTTTTGTAATTAAATTTAATCAGTTTAACAATTGTTTCTTTTATTTTCAGTGTATTACAACAAAGTGAAAATCTTCAAAAAACGAGAAATTTGTTCCAGAGTACTAATTTGGAAGGTGGACCTCAAAAATAAAAAAATAAAAAATCTTGTAAGTTAAAAATGTTAAAAAAAATTTTTTGGAAGCATTTTTTCAAATGGAAATAAAAATAAGATTTTTTTTATTTTCAGTATTATCATAAATAGAAAATATTAATTCCATTAATATTTGAGCATTTCACTTACATATGGTTTTTTTGTGTTAATTTTTATGAATAATAAAAATTTTAATCTTTATAATTGTTTTTAATTTTTCTCAACATCTTGTTGCATGGAATTAATTGATTTGAAATATTAATTTATATACAAAGAAAATATATATGATTAAAAATAATTCTATAAAATTATCATAAAACAACTGGAATTCTTTTGCACACTCAAGTTTAGTTTTAGCAATAAATTGACACTTGGTTACACAAGATTTTTTTAAAAAAAATTATAAATAATGAAATTCTATAATAACAAAAAAATTATTTTAAAAACTGAATATAAAAATTATTTCAATTATCGAAATAAAAACTGTAAAATTTAGATATCATTGTCAAAAAAATGATTTAAAATATGAGTTAGTAATTCATTTTTTAATCCTCATATAATTAAGAACTAAATATACACTTAATGATGTTTGAAAATTACATGGATTATGTCTTTTAGAATAACAAAAATATATTCAGTATTAATTTCATGTGGATTTCCAATACTTCCATATTAACTTTAACAATATATACAATATTAACAAATAAAAATGAATTCAATTTTTATAGAAATAAATAACTATAACCAGCCCTGCAACGGTGAAAGCGGCTATCGTTGGCCAAACGGCAAAGGGATGATGGATAGCCGTATATGGGCATGTACTGGCAATTACATGGTCCACATGTGGCCAATTTGGCACTGCTGGCCACCCGGCGTTGGGCAAGCAGCGTACCGTATTGCCGGCCCAGCAGCAATGACGACGACCACTTTATTGACGGAGCCGACGAGGCCAAATAGCAGTGGGCCGCTGCTGGCCAAGACGGTTCACAGCAGCAGCCCGTTAGATGCTTGGCATCTTTGTGTTCTATGGGTACTCGCGGCGATGCGCGCTCAACGGGAGCGCTCGGGAGCCAATACTTCAAAATTGAGTTCTTATTGCTCCCGTTAGGGAAAAAAAACAGCTGTTATCACTGCTAGCAATTCTTGCTTTTATCGGGGGCTTGATCTTCGGAAACTGACCGGAACTGAAAATGGAATCGACTAAGAACACTGGAATAATCAAACGGGCCGTACTTCACGATATCATTCAGAAAGGCTACAAGGATGACAGCAAACTCCAGCTAAAGAGCCTACTTCATATTAAAATGTCTCTGCTCAAGAGCAGGCCGTGTACTTCGGCCACTAATCCTAATCAACATCTGATTGACAAGTTTGATGATACTATTAGATTCTCCAGAGAAACTGTAAAGATATCTAGTACATGTTGCCATATCTCTGATACTGTATTGGCATGTCTCCCTACCCCTTTTTAAATAAATGACAATCAAGGTAATGTTGCTTCTAGCAATAGCGGAAAAATACTAAGAAAAGAATTATTGATGGTGAGGACACTTTTGCGTCCCCCCCCCAAAAAAAAACCGTAAAGGCCATGATTGATTGTGTCATAGCGATACCCTTTGTAATTTAGAATGCATTTAGTGTGTTAACTCCTGAGGAGGGGAAAGAAGAACAAATGGACACTGAAAGCCGACTACCGAGTTAGTGCCGAAAATTCCCCCATTATCGTTAGGTATGGCGAAAGTCACTGCCAATTCATGACAGGCCTAAGAACTGCCTTAAACAAGGAAGTAGATGCTAGAACTCTGGTGAAAGCCTGAAATTATTGCCTAAAACAGCAGATGAGCAACGAGAAATCAACAAATTTCTTGAGGAAAATGAGTATGAGTATATACTCCTCCGAGGTAAAAATGAGAAACCAAAAATTTTGTCATCAGGGATCTCCCCTTGACAATGAAAAGTGAGGAAATCGCTGCAGATTTGGACAATAAAGGCTTTAAAATTAACAGAATCAGCAGAATGACCAGCCAAAGACATGGCAAGCCCCTCCCCCTTTTTCTTGTTCAGGTGTTTAACAATCCTGAAGTTTCTGGCATCTTCAAGCTAAAAAAAATTTGCCACATCTCCAACCCCAAAATATAGAGGTGAAAAAATATCATTCAATGCTATAATTTTCAGTGTTTTCCCCACTCTAGTGAGATGTGTCACATGCCCCCCCCCGCTGTGTAAAACGTGCGGAAACGCACAACACAAGTTAGCGTCCAGCAGATAAAAAAAGTAGATGAGCCCATATGCTGCAGTTGTGGTGGGAGCCACCCGGCAAGCTACAGGCGCTGCTCAAAGTTCCCTAAGTTAAAACCCAGAACCACCAAAACCAATTACGTACGTAGTGAGCGTTCTTTTGCCAACGCAGTCGCTGGTCGAATTGAATGCCTCACCATTGTTTTACCCCAAACTCAAATCCCTCCAAATAATAGCCTAGCAATTTCCCAAAAAGGAGTATCAAATGAACAAAAATCTGACTCCAGCGACCTATTCACACTTTTACGCGAAATAAGAGAAGGTTTCAGGGGCATAAATATCCAAGGTGCCTTAAAAAGAATCAGTGCAACACCTGATCGTATGGATAAAATGTTCCTAATTATGTATCTTCTAGGTGAGGTTAGCAAAAAACAATAATGTCAGCCAAACAACAGAAATTTCTAATTTGTTCTTGGAATTCCTGCGGAATTAGAAGCAAAATGGCTGAGTTCCGTGATCTTGTAATGAGCACAACCCTGACAAAATTCTCATCCAAGACTCTTTTCTTAAAAATTCAATTACTATAAATTTTTCAGGATATTTATCATTTAGAAATGATCGCCCTGCAAATGCAACTCGTAACGGAGGTGGGAATATTATTTTTATTAAGATTAGTCTCCCCCACTACAGAAACAACACACAAAAAATAGTTACTGTAGAAGCAACATTGGTGACTGTCACCCTATCTACACTCCTCCACATTACTTTCTGCTCCACATATATTCGCCCTGTACCTCACTACCAATACATTAATGTGGATCTTGAAAATTTATTAGCTACAAACTATGACACCATAATCTGTGAAGATTTGAACCCCAAACATGCTGCATGAAATAACAGAAACTCTAATAAAATAGGAAAGATCATCAAATCTTTCGCTGATAAAACCGAACTTACAATCCATGCACAGGACACACCCACTCATTTTAGCGCTAATTCCACTACCACAATAGACATTGCTCTCATCAAGGGAATCAATTATGGCATGACAATTAAAGCTCTCCCAGAACTCACTCAGATCATAATCCAGTCATGATCGAGTTCAACCTAAATATCCCTCTGATTTAATCACCCACTATTCATAACGCGGACTGGATTAAATACAAACAAATATTAAAAAATAACCCATTCACCCCCATCAAAGTTAACACTGGAGACGAACTCGAAAACGAAATTATTCGCTTTTAGGTGGAGCTGCTCAGAACGCACCGCGAATCAGAGAAGCCAATTTCCCCCAATCCCACTATCCTTCACCGATATCTGCGAGACTTGAAAACTAAAAGAAATAAGCTACGTAGACTTTATCAAAATTGCAAAACAGAACAATCTAAAATAGAATATAATAGAGCCAATAAAGAATTCAGAGCCAAGATCAGCAAATACAACACCACACAATGGAGAGAAAAATTAAAATCATTAACTACCCATGGTCGCTCTATTTAGAAGGCCGTCGGCACGTTCAAGTGAAAAAAGCATCACTTTCCGCCCATTTAAGGCCAAAATCACATAGCCTATACAGATAAAGACAAATCTGAAGCAATAGTTGATGTATTTGAAAAACAATTCACAACACACAATCTACACATGAGCTTAAAAAGCACAACATAAATATAGAAGAACCGTTTACTCGACACAGGAAACTCATCTTGTTAAATACACCAAATCATATTAATGAAGACAACATACGCAGATTACTTAGTAGCAACAGTCAGGAATTACAACTGGATGCCCACATCAAAATTACAGATCCCATAAATTTAAAGAACACGTCCAACACCTTGTTATCGAGGTTGATAAAGCAACGGAGCATTACTACGCCTAAAATCCATTCATTTTGGATTTCAAGAGACCTTTATCCGACCATTCAGGAAAATCATTCATTACTTTAACTGCCACGACTATGACCACACAAGTAGCAGCTGTAAGTACAGCAAAACCTGCGGAAAGTGCGGCTTCAACCATAATGAAGAGGATTGTCCCTAAATATCATTATGATTCATCATTGAAAGAAATAGTCTTTTTACCTACTATAAAAATATTTCTATGAATATTAGGAATGCTTATTTCATTAATTGTGCACTTTGTGATCTTAAGTTTGGAGCCTTTTTTTAAATTAAAAATAAAAATCTTTCAGTTTCAGAATATTTTCTATTTTGTCGAGTGGGTATATATGTATATATAAATCATCTGGCTTGCTTGCACAACACAATGGAAACAATATAGGAGGCATAATAATTTAGATACAAACAGCTGATAAGAAATATTTCAGAGACTACATTTTATATAAGTGGGAAAAAGAAAAAACAGTAATGAACTAGGAACTATTTCATTTCCGATATTTGTGACGAAATGAATTTATGTATAGCTCATAGATATTATTTAAGAAACCAAAGAATTACACTGGTCTACCAAAAAACATATTTTTCTCACAAAAGCAAAGCAAATGGATTCTTGTCAACATTACCCCCACTGAGATCAAATGTTTACTCAGAATTTCAACATAAGCAAGAAATATTTTTAAAGCTCTAAAAGAATTGGTGCTTAAGAAACACTTTGTTATAGATATTATGTTAAATTGAACTTATCTAAAAAGCTGTATATTTTGATTTTTTGCTGCATTTGCATTAGGGTGTCACTTTTCATAATCCAGTAGCAGTCAGTCAGCATGCTGTAATTCTACTTGCTTTGATACCTCTTTTCCACGGTAACAATTTTTTGATATAAACGCTTGCTATATTCATCGGTGGCAGCCCCAAGAGTTTCAAGGAAAAAATCTAACTGGGAATTCAAAAAATGAGTTTTAATGGACATGTTTCAACCCATTCCTTTGTAAGAAGCTAGAAGATCATTCATTATATTTCCTTGTAGTTTTTCTTCTTCAGTGAATTTGTAGATAAGCACGTCTCCTAAATATATATATTTATGACTGAATAAGACTGAATATTATGATATTCAAGTTTAATATACATTGCTTTATTTTTTAGCACATTACTGTAGCATGCCTATAAATGCATCTTAATATTTAGCAATGACTGTATACAGTGCATAGGATGGTTGAAACTCTAATTACGGACATGTCCGGAGTGCCTGCTTAACCAAAATAAGGAAAGGAAATTTTTATAATGGACACCTGTCCAAAACTAATATTTATTGCATATAATTTCACTTTCTTCCCTGTTTAAAGTGCAAAATGAAAAATAAAAAATAGCCCAAATATGTAGTCAAAAAAGCATTTATGGATAATGAAAATATATTATTCATATTCATTAACTTGCTGATTAATCACATCATTAATTAATAAATGGGCTTCAGAGTTTTATAAAAATAATTTTCTAATGTGATATTTCTATACTTTAATAATGTGTGTAAAATATATAGCAAAATTGTGTGCAAAAGCTTTTAGAATTTAAATAAAGCACCAATATTTTATTTACATTAATTGCACTGGTCATTATATAATTTTTAAATAACATCTTTAGTTTTTTTTTATCTAGTTACTGTACATTTTACAACAGAAAATACTACGAAAGGAAAAGTACTGATATTCTAAAATGCTAAAGTCAATATTTACTCCCTCAAAAACAAAAATAAAAAATACTCCTGCAGCAAAAACCTAAAAGGTATAAGAGTATTCATAAATTGTAACGTGTGAATAACACGATACATTTCCAACGAAGTTCCTTATCTAATAGAAACCTCACATAAATAGCTTACAGGAATTCATACAATAAGGCTTAGCTTACAATAGATTGAAAATAAACCTGTAAAACCAGAATAGAACTTTTATTGTTGCTCAACTATATTTTTCAAGCCATTGAAGTCGACGAATCCGTCTAGACAACTGTATAATAGAAAAATGGGCAATGCCCATTTTTCTATTATTATCTATTATTCATTTTTTCTATTATGCCCTCAGTGAAATTTTTTATTTACAGAAAACAGATATTTTGGTAGGAAAGTTTATTGAAACTCCATTTGTTTTATATATTTCCTAATACGATTGTCCAAGACATGAATAGAAACAACTTTCGAAAAATTTATTGAAATAGTGAAAGCATACTGTCAACACCATATTTCATATAACAATTTTAAGTATTGTATAACAATTGCATGATAATAATAATCCTTATGAAGCTTTTAATAAGAAAATTAAATTAAAATGTTACTAGAGATGTTTACCTTGAATTATGCGAACTGGATTTATCTGTAGAATACTTAATATTCCCCTATCTTTAAAGGAAAGAAAATCCTTCTTTTTCCATAATAAATTTTCACATGAAGAAATTTTCATTTTTTTTTCAAGGTATCCTAGATTTTTTGCGAACAAATTTTCTGAAAGCAGAAACTTTGCTTTCTTTTGATTGAGGAAAATTCCTTAGAATAAATTTCATTTTCGTATATGTAAAACAATTTTTTTTGAATTATTTACAATTTTACAAATTTTTATTTACAATTTTATAAGTTATAAATTTGCACTTAAGCATGTGTGACTTATTCTCAGAGGTGGTTTTAGTTTAGATTCAAGAAGTAAAGCAGGTGGCATATGAAATGCCAATTTTTAGAAATTATAAATAATGTAAGGTATTCATTCTTACTTAAATAATTCCAACAAAAAGTGCTCCAAAATAATAACAAAGGGATTTTCTTTGTCCTCTTCAAAAATTTTAACTACTTTATGTAGCGTCATTAAACATTAACTCAAATGCATTCATATTTTATGATGATTATATTTATAATAAATCTTTTGTACTTTAAGGATTTTATATCAGTAGTTTTCACTAGTATGGTTTTAAATATCTACCCAAATCCTAAGCACGAGCTTAAAACATTCAAGATTTGAAAAGCTCTTAGAGTAAGAAAAAAATTAGACTTATTTTCTTATATATACCTATGCCTGTTGTCGTATTGCTATTTTATTGAGAAGAGAGATGATAAAAATGAGCAAATACTTTTTCAGTTAGGGTAGACATAGCTAGAATAGTTTGATTTCCATTGTAAAAATATGAAAAACAAAACTAAATGAGTGCTCGATACATGTTCTAATTTGAAATACAAGCTATCATTACTAAAATATTTCGAAGAGGAATTAAATCTAAGCTTCACTCTGAAATTGGTAACAAGAATTCTTTTAAAATGGTCAGCAGAATTTTCTTACATTTTTATAAATTTTCCTTCAGTTTTATGTGTAAATATTAATCGTTCAGATATAAAATAGTAATATTTAAATAAAACTAAATATCATTTAAATATTAATTGATATTTATTGCCAATAATATAATAAAATGTAACAATTTTCTAAATACCATTTAATTAAAAAAAGTCATAGATTATAAATGTATAAAAGGACAAACAGAAACGAGAATGAAGTTAATTATTGTAATCGATGTTGTTAAGCATCTTCGAGATACAAAATACTTTAAAATTACAAGAAATCTATCAACTTCTAAATGGCTACAACATATATTTCATTTCAAATAAAAAATGTCACTAAATATTACTCATAAAGTTCACATAATAAGAATTGAGGAAAATTCCATTTCCAATGTATATTCCAATACTCCCGTTTTAGTTATTCATAAAAACATTTGTATATTGATTCTCCGTCTAAAATTACGCTTTCAAAAGAGCCCAAATGTGCTGAAGACTTCTTTTTGACAATTAGTAACTTTCAGTCATTGATTGAATGGTTTTCCTCTTCCAGCTCCTGGTTTGAAATGTTGTACCTTATATGTTTGTCCTGGAAGTTTGAACAGGATACGATTCTTTAAGGAGGTCCTCGTTCAGTAGAAAGAAAGGAAATATCCCTTTCAAAGAATAAAAATATTTTGTCAGAAATGGATTCTACGACAAAACATTTTTATTTCCTCGCTCAAAGCAATAATAGATGCTGAAACAGTGTTTTTCATAAAGTAATGGATAATGTATATTTAAATAATATCAAGCGAAACTATTTGATTCAAATTCACATGTTCCGCCGAAAAAAAGAATAAATAAATAAATACAAAATTAAACACTAAAGAGATACAGATTTCATGATTCAGCTAAACGCATTCATCTCCAAATTTATTAAAATGAAATTTTCATGCCTGAGGACTTTTGTGTAAAATGATTAACTTCTGATTTTCTTTTTCAGAAAGAAACTTTTTCGCTTGCATGTTATTATAACTTAATATAGATTTCCGTTGGGTCATTTTGAAATGTTCACCCGTTTTGCTCTGAAGTATATTACATGCAATTCTTGTGTGTCTTTCTTTGGTATTTTATCTGACGCTAAATGTGTTGGATTTTGTACTGAGAGATTTAGTTATTTCAGAGAATGATTGTTTTTTTATTGATGAAATATTTTTAAGGTTTCAAATAAATTTCTTTTATTATTTTTATCCTTCGCTCGTCCTTGAATAAATTGAGCTTTTGCCTATTACTTGGAGTTTTTAATTCTAATTTTTAGAATTATTGCGAACATTTTAATGAATTCATCTTGTTAAGCTGTATCTCAGAAATGTTCTATATTTCATATCCAGGGATAGATATTTTTCATTTAATGATGCATAATTTTGTGCTTTTTATAATAATCATTTGTAATTATTAACAGCCATAAACTTTTGAAAACAATATTTTAGCCAAGCAATATGTTGTGATTTATTGAGATCAGTAATTTTCTTATTTATTGAGTTGATCAGTTGTTTTTGCCATCTTGGCTATTGAAATATGCTTTAATCCAGTTGATGTATTGCTTAACGAGCATTATATTTTCTACATATTTTTTCTTAAATTTAATGGATATATCCTAGTACTGGTTGTGGATTACAAAATATTGTTGAAGTAGAAAAAGTTATCAATCCAAATAATTCCTATTACATTGTAGAATCTGAAGATGCAATTTGTGATTTAAGGACATCTTAGAAAAATGAATTTTGTGAAGAGTCTCTTTGAAATATTTTTGGTATAAAATAAGCTAAACAGGTTCCGTTTGAAATATGTGATAGGAAATTACGATAGAAGAAATGAAGGATTGATGATTGTAAATATTGAAGTCTTTAAGCAATCCAAGATTTTTTTTGATTAAGAACCTAAAACTGAAAGTTGTTTCCTGCAGATGACACTCAAGTAGTCGACTATTAAGTTTCATTGTTTCGTATTCCAGAGTAAGAGGAAAGCCCATTACTTATCACCGTCATTTATCAAGCAATCTTGAAAGGAAGAAGTACTCTCGTATTTATGAAATTTAGGACTGTTCTTATCAATTGAAAAGGATATTTTAAATTATTGCAAAATATACTTACTTTAACTATTTTTGTTTTAAAACCTAAATTAAAGTTTCCAAACAATAGTTACACATCAAATACATTTAGCAATAACTTTCATTTATTTAAGGTTTTGGGCGATCTGGATAATTTTATTCTCTAGGGTTCTATAATTGGAGATGTGAATGATAATTTATCTTAAATATAAGGGTTCTTAATTTATTATAAATATTATTACATTAATATTTATAAATTATTCCTTACATTATTATAATTATATTATAATTACTTATTCCTAAAAACTAATAGAAATAATTAATATTAAAACAATTTGGAAATAAGACAAAAAGCATTACTTATGACAGTAAAATTAAGTCAAATTTATATCTTAATACGTATTTAATTTATAAAATGTACATAAAAAGATTATTAAATTAGGATAGAAATTTTCTATTTTACTAACTGGAAGAAAGAAGCAATCCTTGAGTTACATGTGCCCATGTCCTTTTATTTATTTTTTCAAAAATTTAAATGTTGCATATGAAAAAGACATTATATCATTCACAAAAAAATCTTAAAGTCTTTACAGAAAAATGTAAAGAAGTTAAATTAAGGAAATATTTGGTGTCATAATTTCATCATTTATTTAAATAAATTCACACTTTTTCACATGCATAATATAAAATATTTTACGTCCATCAGCTGTCTTTTACGTCGAAATTGTTCAAAAAACGGAAACACGAAGACAATTAAAGCAAATACGTATTTAAAGCGTTGAAAAAAAATAAAGGAATCTAGATAACATTTTATAATAACATTTCTTTAAATATTAAATACTCTTCAGATGTTAAAGTTCTCTATTACTGTAAGATACGTTTCACTTTTTCCTTTAACTTGCTGAAGAATAATTTTATACTCGTTGAGAATTCCTGAAATAAGCAATACAATTCTTAGCAGTAACGAAAATATTTATTTTAAGAAACCATATTTCATATGCATATAATTTTCCTTTTTGTGACCAAGAATAAAATCTATTCCAGTAAGTTTACAATTGCGACGTATGGTGAAACAAATTGCAATTTTTTAAGGAATATCCCTCTTTTATTTTCTCGCAAAATTTACACATTAAATATTCAAAAGAAACAAAACATTTTTTTAGTATTTAATGAAACTAACAATAATGGTTATTATCGTAATTTAACTAGAAATATTTTAAATTTTCATTGCTTTTGTAATGCAAATGATATTTTGTTTTGAATTCTCACTCGACTAAAAGCCTACATGTGAATCATTAGGAGTTTCCATACAAATGAGGAACATTCACTAAATCCTGTTAACGAGAATTCCGAGCGTCGGAGCTGATTTTTATTTTTTTTTCCATGTTTACTCATGTTGGTTTTGGCTTCTATATTAGTCATTCACAGGAGGAAAAGTGCAAAATTAGGTAATAATTTTAAAAAAATTGTTTCTAAATTAAACTAATCAAAAACTTATATTAGCAAAAATGTCTTTGAATAGCAAAAAGTGTTGAAGGGTTAGCAGTTTGAGTGTCATAACATACGAAAAAATAGGAATATCTCTTATCCGTAAATAATGTGATTCTAATTTAATTAGAGATCATTGTTTTCACAGTTTCTTTTCTTGCATAATAGGTATCTCATGAAAGAATAATGTTCAGATTTTTAATATAAATATTTCTGTGAAATTTTTTTAATGAAATATTTCTGTGAAAAAATTTAGTTAATGAATCTATTTATCACCACCTATAGTTCACAGCGCTCTTCACTATACAATATAATTATAGCGTTCTTTACATAAATCATAGTCTGCATTCATGGTTACAGAGCAAAATAATTTTAGAAAATTTGTAATTTAACAGTTTTCTCTCACATGAACTACCTGTAAAGTAATTCAACTTTAATATTATTTTTTACATTTCTTATACTGTATTGATTTTGTTTTACATTAAAATTGTTATATTACCTAAAATATTACTGAAGAGAATATAGATTTGAAATTTTGTTTTCACCTCATTGAAAAGCTATATCAGTTGCAGTAATTTTATAATGAAGTTTCACGTAGTTTTTTCTCATTGGGATGTACATCTAATATAAATGAAAAATATACAATAAACTGAAGGGATAAATCAGCATTTCAACTTTTCCTTTTATTTCAAAATCAGTTATATATAAATTTATAATATCTTCGTATGTGTCTATGTATTTATAAAACAATAAATTTAATATAACTGAAAAATGTATAGATTTTCAATATACATAGTCTTAAATATGTTAACCTGGTGATTAAGTAAGCCGCTGTCTATTTAAAGTGGTTTTATATAATTAAATTACACTTTTTGGCATTAATAATATCATAGTGTGATATTTCATTCATTTTTAATATACTCAAAATCATGTTTGGCATCTTATGGTCTTTTCTCGACAGCCTTTGAAGATTATCCAAAATTTAAAATTTAGCATAATGTTTACTTCCAAAATTTAAGCACTTTTACGTAATTCCAGTACATAGGAACTGCATTTGGTTGAAGAAGATAAAGAATATAAATTATTTATTTTCAATGTGTTACATTATTAAAATTAATCTTTCTTTTCTTAAAGACTGTTTTTTAGCTTTAATAACATCAGTGAAACTAAATATTTTATTATATTCATATATCCTTGAATCTAAGTTTCTCTGCACAAGAATTAACATAATGCTTAAGCTTTTTCAGTCAAAATAAATAACAGTTTCACTTAGATTAAATGTTAATATTTATGAAATAGTTTTAATATTACTTAAACTATTAGAAACATACTTAAAAATTAATATCTTTTGAGTTCAGCAAGTTCTTTGAGAATTGTGTTTGATGCAGGAAGTCATCAAAGCTATGAACTGTCCCTGAATGACTGTTTGTGGTCAGGACCCAACCTGAATCCAAATATTTTGGTGTACTTAGTTGAATTTATACTCAATAAATAGCCTTTCTCTCAGATGTGAAACAAGCTTTTCTTCAAATTAGCCTCGCTGATGTGAATAAAGATACTGTACTATTTCTGTTGAACAATATTAGACCGGGTATTGTCAAAAATCCCAATATAATAATATGTGGCTTCAATCGAGTCGATTTCGAAGTCCATTCAAGTACATTTCTCCTAGCTGCTACAGTCAGACCTCTTATAGAAAAATACAAAAATCCTGATATCATTCAACTATTGGATAGAAATTTCTACATGGACTATCTCATATCTGGTGGCAACAACGTTAAACAAGTACTTCAAGTTTCACAAAGAGCAAATGAAATTATGGAATTTGCTGGAATGGTTCCTAGAAAATGGATCAGTAATGATGCTGAATTTATGGAACAGAGGAGAAAGATAAATTAGATACCTATCATGAACACACAAGTATCAGTTTGGGTTCCAATTACAAAAAAGTTTTGGGACTCTCTTGGAACACTCGTGAAGATTACTTAAGTATATATGCTAAAAGGCTCCAGGAATTTGTCTCTTTGAACACAAATACAAAACGCTTCATACTTCAAGCTGTAGGAGAGTTATTTGATCGATTCGGATTGATTTCTAATTTCAACATAAGAATGAAATGTCTAATACAAGAATTGTGGAGGGGAAAGTTTGCCTGGGATGATCTTTTGACATCAAATGTTGAAAAGAAATGGGCAAATGGAGTGAAGAACTTCCCCTTCAAGAAAACTTTAGAATACCCAGACTGACTCTTGAATCTGTTTCCAAAGAAGATATAGTATTACATAGTTTTTGTGACACCAGTAAACAAACATGTGGAGAAATCTTTTATCTGAAAGTAAAAACAATGACTAAAACAGCCGTCAAAATTTTGACTTCGAAATGTCATGTGGCACCTTTGAATGGTACAACTTTACCAAGACTAGAATTGCTGAGAGTTTTCCTTGCAACTCAATTATCATCGAGAGTGAGAAAGATAATAAATCTTAAAAGACCAACTGTTGAGTTTCACTGGACTGATTCTAAAATAATTCTTTTCTGGATCGAGGGTAAAGTAACTTGATGGAAACAATTAGTTGTAAATCGAGTCAATGAAATAACTACTTTGAAACATACTAATGCCTGACATAATCGTGCTGGTAAAGGTAGACCTGCTGATCTCCTCTCTCGTCGGATAACAGCTGGCTGTCTGGTTGAGAGTTCCAGGCGGTGGACAGGCCCTAAATTTTTAATGGAATTGTAGTTTCCAGAGACTTCACAGTCCTTAATTCCTGAGATTGAATTCCTTGCAGACAAGGCAGTCAATCAGAAATTATACTAAGAGAAGCAAAAATATAATTTGAGGACATTACTGTTTCATTGACTAATGATTCTGGGACTGTGACAGATGAACTCTTAGAAGTTTATTTAATTATTTTAAAATTAATCAAATTTTGTCTTATATTTTCAGATATATTTTTAACTGCAGGAACAAAGAGAAGAAAATTCGCCCTTTAAGCATTGAAGAAGTAATGCATGCTGAAATAGTCCTACTTAAGCATGCTTAAAAGCCATTGCTAATAAAAAATAGATTTATATTTCTAATTTGATTCCTTTTACAGATGATAAAGGCATATTGCGAGTGGATGGTAGGTTAGAAAATGCTTCGATATCATATGACTAGAAGAATCCTCCTATTTCACCAAGAGGTTCTATAAATTGAGAATGAGTTTTTTCAATAGCTTACGTAAGAGGTCATTTTATGTAGGACCTCAAGGACTATTAAATGCAGGGAGACTAAAATTTAGGCCTTTTGGTGGCCAAAGTCTTGCACGTCAAAATGTTCATCAATGTGTTATATATTTTAAATTCTAACCCATTCTTTCTTCCCAAATTATGGATTATTTACCCAAAGAACAAATCAATGTATCTCCTCTATTTACTGTTACGGGTCTTGCTTTATGATGAACTTTCTTAGTTAAGTATAAAAACCAACAAAAAGTTATCTTGAACAAAATTTATATTTGTGTTTGCATTTGTTTTTAAATAAAAGCCACCCATCTTGAAAAGTTGTCAGATCTGTCTTCTGCTTCAATGATTGTCATATTGAAACGATTTATGAATAAACGTGTGGCAAATGTTCCAAAATTTATACTGATAATGCCACAAATTTTGTTGGATCAAATTCTTAGTTAAAGAAGTAGTTAAAGAAGTTCCATAAATTAATTAATTTCCCTGATGAGAATATTTAGCTAATTATTTTACTTCTGAAGGTACAGATTGGAATTTTATTCCTCCAAAATCGCTTCATTTTGGAGGGCTTTGGGAATCTGCTGTGAAATTGGTTAAAAACCATCTCAAAAGATCTATTGGTAATTTTCATTTCTTTAATGAGGAAATAGAAACTATAATTTTTCAAATAGATGGGATTTTAAATAATGGACCCTTTCTTCCCTTTAGTGGTGATTCGGATAAGCTTGATATCTTAACTCCAGGTAATAGAAAGGCTCATAACATCTATAGCTGAATCTCTTTGGACTGACGCAAGTGACAGTTGCTTAAGTCAGTGGCAAAAATCAACAAAAGTTGTGCAACATTTGGGGAAAAATAGAAGACCGATTATTTAATTCCTTTTGATCGTGTGATTGTAAAATCACACGATCAAAAGGAATGATTGCAAAAAATGATTTAATGATAGGTCAAATGGTATTAATCAAGGAGGATTGTTTTCCTTTGAATACTTGGATATATTGGGTAGAATTACAGAGATATATAGATTAAAGGACAAAAGAGTGCATGTTGTAAAATTCGCACTAAATCGGGTGAATTTAAAAGAGCAATTACTAAAATAGCTGTTCTACCTATAGAAAATGTATAAAATTGTAAACTTACATATGTCCTATATTATTTGCATATTATTTAATGTAATTTTTGATCTTTATTACATCATTATTTCATTTATATATACTTTTAAATTTATATAAAGTTGTTTACGTCAAGTTCTTGCACGTGAACATTGCAAGGCCGGGTAGGATGTTGGCGCAAGAGAGTCAACGGCGCATGAGCTCAGGTGTAAAATGGCAGACGGCACTTGAAGGCCAAACAGGAATAACGTGGTCAAATAAGTCTGGTGTCTTACCAGACTTATTTGACCACGTTATTACAGTGACACCCACAATCAGTGGCGTACTGAAAGGGAGGAAAGGGTTTCTATCGTGTTCCGGGCGCCGCTGTGAGAGGAGCGCCAAATAGGTGCTACGAAAACAATTTTGCAGAAAATATTTTTTAAATGAAATATCAATTTCATTCGGAGAAATATATTTTAAATTTAATAACTATTTTCTCCTGTTGAAGAGCTTGCCATAAATGAAAATGTTCCTATTTTTATATTTCCATATTAATAGTTTAGTATAGTTTAGTTCGTATTCAAAAGTGTGTTTTCTTTTAATCGCGTTTTTTTCCCATTATCTTTTCTTACGGTTTTTTATACTTCCTTCAAGATTTATGGTGATTTATCATTATTTTGTAAAGTACATGTAATGATGGAAATATGTTAAATATTTTCTGATAAAAATTCCGAAATATAAATTACATTGGTTAGTTTATTTTTTATGCATTTAGGGTGCTTTTAAATTCAACTTATTTACCAAATAATATGTGTTTATATTATATTTCTTGATTTAAGAATCAATAATTTAGGAAGATTCCAAAAAGGTAAGCTCATGATCTAATCAGCAACTGATTTTACACATTTTGTGAATGCAGCAAGATTCGCCATGTTCTTTAGAATTTTAATTTTTACAAGATGTCTAAATCAAGTTGCATACCTATGAAAAATTGCAACATTGATTAAGCAAATAAATCTTTTTTACTCAAAATGCAAAAACAAGAAATCTAATTAATAGTGCATCGACTGACAAATACATTATTAGGAACTCGTATGATGTTATTCATCATTTAGGAATTCAAAGAAATTTTTGTGTAGAAATTGTAGTTCTAACATATTATTTGACTTGATATTAATTTTATATAGTTATTTTAAAACATTTTATTTAATAAAATATATTTTCTCTTATAAATAATAATTGCGAAGTTTTAATGTCATTTTGACTAAAATAAAATAAAAAAATCACACTCTAAAAAGGACATTTTATAAAACTGAAATATTATTAATAAAAACTATTCAAACAATAATTAAAACACAAGTGAAAATTTTCTCTTAAAGGTTCTTAAAATTTTCATTTCTAAATAATCAATGAGAAATGTATAAAACTTACGAAAAAAAATCTCATTTCAAAGAAAATGAATGGATGTGTGTAAAATATTTCATTTCTCAATCATTTACTTTTATAAATACAATTATTATTATAAATATATATATAATATTATTATAAATATAATATATATATATATATATATATATATATATATATATATATATATATATATATATATATATATATATATATATATATATATATATATATATATATATATAATTAGAATACGGAGTATTCTAATCACTAAAATTTCGAATAGACAACAATTATATTATAATGGAATTATCGCACAAAGAAATATTCTTTTGCGGAGCGCATAAATTATAAGTTTCTAAAACTACACTCGTGCCCAAAAATTAACGATAAGGCAAGTTCAGACAAAAAATAAGACAGAAGCATACCAAATATGACTTACTTGTAAATTCTATTTATTAAACAAAAGTTAAAGAGCAAAAATAATGCTAAATGTTTGACATCATTAATAAAATTGCGAATATTACTCCCTGGAGCTAATTTCAATAAAGAACCTATTTACAAAAACTAATATAACATGGCTGGAATGATGGTTAATACATAGTATGCCCCCTCCAGACGATGCGATATAGGCCATACAACGCCTAGGCATGATGAGTACCAAATTGTCCATCAGATCTTAGGAATATTACACCATTTATTAAGCAATGATATCCAAAACTCCGGTAGACATATGGGAATAGTTGACTGGCTGCAATTCATCGGCCAAACATGTCCCACACATGTTCTATTAAATTCAAGGTTGGTGTGTATGCTGGCTAGTCTATACGGGTGATATCCTCCGATTGCAGGCATTCATCTACAATGTTTGCACGGTGAGGACGGGAGTTGCCATCCATATACAGAAATTATGCACCCATGGTGCCCCAAAACAAGCGTATATGTTATTCCAGAATGATATCGCGATAGATTTAGCTTGTCATGTTTACATTCTGAAGATGCAGGTTAGTTCTGGAACACAGAACAATTCCTTCCCAAACGAGTAATCCTGCACCACCGCAACAGGGTCTTTCAATGGTGCTCTCTTGGTGAAAACGGATACCTGACTCTCTCCAAATGAAAGTCCGGCGAGAATTAGACTGAAAACTAAACCTGGACTCGTCAGAAAACATCACACAAGACCACTGTGGCGGTGTCCACAATACATTCTCTCTTCTCCAGACTAACCGCAGGTGATAGTGAATTGCGGTAAGTGGAAAACATCTGACAGGCCTAAGAGCATATAGACCAATGTGCCATGAGCGTCTGTACACGGTCTGCTTTGAAACTTTCATACCGGTAGCTGAAGAGTGCTAACGAGACAAGTCTGATACTGTGCTCCATCTGTTTCGTTTGGCAGTAACTGCCAATACTGGTCCTCATTCGTTGTTGTAACTCGAGGGCGACCGGTTCTGCAATGTCTACTCACGTTACTATCGTCTTGGAACCGTTGCCGAAGTATAGAGAGGACACTCTAGGCGATTTAAAATTCCTCGAATACTGGGTACGTCCTCCTTTCATATGGCCGATGATTCTACTACATAAAATATCATCCATTTGCTTCCCTTGAGCCATAACTATGCGGTTATTGCACTGAAAGGCTTTAAAAGAGCTTGTGAGCAATTTTACTCCTTTGCAACCATTCCTTATATACCTCTCTCTTACTCACTCGTCATTGTGAAATTTTTATTTTAGAGTTCAATTTCTGTGTGATTCTAAATTATCCTTAATTTATGGGACATGAGTGTAGCCTGGTTGTGTTCAATGAAATCCGAGAATACTATAATAGGTATTTAAATATATATATATATATATATATATATATATATATTCGATATAGCTTTGGACTTCAATGAAGCTAAATCTGGATGACATTGAAAATCTGTAGAAAACTTCATTTTAAAGAATAATACTTATACTATAAATAATTAATGTTGCAAAAGAATTTTAATGATTTTTATTTAAACATTTTTTACTTGCTGGTTAAACTAACTTCACTTGAGCCCCGTCCTTATCCAACAAAGAAGATGACTCGACAAGGATGAAAAAAGTAAAAATATTAAAAGAAAAAATTACTTAAAGATATTGATTTTTATATCTATTTCATTCACTAAAAATCATTAAATGTATCAGAAAAATAAGGAATATAAAATGTAACTGAAAATGTTATTGAGACTTAAATCTTCTGGAAGAAATTCTTGTATATCACCCGAGAAAAGAAATAAAAAAGCTCTATATTTACCTCAAGCTTTGTTGTAACCTCTTAGTGTACTCTCACGTTATACTCGTGAAAAAATTCGCGTTGAAATGTATTTCTCCTTAGCTCTCCTCTTTGTTGGAAAATGTAAGTGTTCAGAAACAGACTGACACCCATCAGAAAAGAATTTTTTTTTCAAGACCTCATTACAACATCCAGACAAGAGAATTGTATCAAAATATGATACAACGCTGGGAATAGAAAAGTAATTACCTCTAAATGCTAGGAAAATTCCTTTTAACTGCTTACCCTGTTAGAACATCATTATTTCACACTCAAAAATTTTCGTTTTTAATATTATTTCGTTAAAAACTTTCGTTGGAAATGCTGAGTTTTGAGTAAATTTTATTTTTGGTCTACAACTTCTTTTTTACATTTTGCTTATTTAGCAGATTTCTTAGCCATTACGAATATTTATTAACAACCGTGTATAGTTTTGAAATTTAAAATCAAATCGCTTTAAAATTATTTATTTGAAATCAAAATATTTGAAACTTAAAGTCTATAGAAAATAATTTTTATTTGACTTGTAATTTTGTCGCCTTATATTAATACATTATGCTCAAAAATTTATTTTTGGAAAGTTAAAACATGAAATCTATTAAATATTTTTTATATGTACACATATAAAATGTTTCTTGATAATTAATCTTTAACTAACTTTATATTTCAGTTTCTATAATGAAAGCATATTTAGCTTAGAATTCATTTGAAAGGAATAGAATGAAATAAGGCAAAATTATTATGCTTTGTAAAAAGCTACCAATTAGTAATATTTTTGAATGTTATAAAATGATTCGTAAAATGATTCAAAATAAAAATAAGTTCTTTTTTAATAAGAATTTACTCTTATTTTAATTAAGAAATATATATTAAAATTATAAGATTCTTATTAAAAATAAGTTGAAAATTTTCAGGGAGAAATGTTTCTCAGTAAAATCATAAGGTAGTGTTACGGTGAAAGTGACTAACCCGTCGATTATGTATTACAACCAATGTTTATACATAATCTCCACTAAACTCGGTAAATGTGATAAATTATTGAAATATATGGATAATCCTGTAAATATATCTATAATCCCCAATGCGTGATGGGAAATGTCATAAATTCCGATTACTTTGTAGAAAAATGGTATTTTAATTTCAAAGAATAAGTATTTTTAGGCTATATTAAATAATTCATCCAGAAGACTTTGAAAAATATCATGATGACTTAGAATTAAAATACATACAATAATCTCTCAGTTTAAGAATTTAAATAATTGTAATTTTTTTGTACGATCATTTCCTAGATATATAAGACATATGTATTATATAATAGTATAAGTCTGACGTAAAAGGTATTCAAAAATATAAAATGTGATCAAAATTACTAATTTACTAAATTAAAGTCTAGATTATTATTTCAGTAAATAATTTTTATTTAAACAATACACAGAATTTTAAATTGAATATTAACTAGTTCTTATAGATAGTTTTATATTTTGTTAATTAAAAAATCTAAATTGCTCTCTTTTACTTTTTCAGATTATTAGAATTTATAAAAACACTTAAATGCCTTAACAAATTAAAACTCTTTTCTAAAAATTAATTTGTTTATATTTGATTTATAAATTTACTTATTTATATATACATTAGATTGCTATTACACTTAGTATTGCAATCTGTTAATTTTTTTACAATTGGACTTATCAAATTTGCACTCTGTCACAAAACACATGGTTAAAATCATTGAATTCCAGAAAAATGATTTTCTAACACAATCTTTGACGGATTCTAAATTTCTGTAAGTTTGATTTCTACTGATGCATTTCCAAATCCTATTCTAGTTAAGATTTTTTTTACTAGATTTTTTAATCTCAAATTTAAAACTACAATCTGGGCTTTTAAATTTACCTATATTTAAAATTATTTTAAAGTTTATATTTTGCAATTGTTATTTGCATTATACTCTTTCCACATGTTTATTTTTTATATATTATATTATTATTTTTTGAGATGGGATGCCAAAATTGGTATCGTACCCGGGAGCCAATTGGTCTAGCTACGCCACTGACTGTCGTTGACTGCCACTGACACAGACAAGATAAACGACTTTATTGTACATATCAACAGCGGTATATGCAGTGAATATCGACGGGCATACTCCCTAGTAGTATATAAGGTATTTCTTTTACATCGTCCATACATCAAGTACATGTTGCAGTAGTCATGTATTCCACATGGCCACTCTACGAAGAGTACCGATATCTGTAGGATGCAGCTTTTTAAATATGAGTTCATCGGCGGCTTTGCGTCATTCCATGGTGCGCCTTAATGACGCGATATGTGCGGTGAACACTTTAAACATTATCGTCTGCAAAGATATGAAAATAATGTTGATATACTCAATAAAGTGTTTTTTCTCACACCAGCAGTGACGTCATACTTTGTTTTTTGTATTTTTCTCGTAAACTATGGATCGTATAGGAACGGTTCTTTGGGTATATTCAATATACTCCCAACGAGGAATCTAGCTGTGCAGAGTTTAAGTGGTCGTTTTGGGACATCTTGTATAATGGTGGTTAAGAAAAACTATGCTTTAAAATTATCATACTAAAAATGAAAAATTAAATTTAACAAGTTTGCTATTCTTCATTGTATTTAAAGCAATAAACATTTTAAATGGGATATTATCTATGATCTGAAAATGGAATAAAAATCTCCCATATAAATAAAAATTCAGCTGTTTAATAGAAAATAAAATGGCGGCGTACTTTCTTTGTCTTTGGCCCTGATAATTTGCAACATAGAAATTAAATGGGGTGCACTTTCCCCTTTATTTTTTAAGTTAAAGCAGTGCCGATTCCCGCATCTGAGGCATTGGTTTGAACAATATAGAGTTCGGGATAATTCGGGACGTGTTTTACAGTTTCACAGGCTTCCGTCCATTCAATTTTGTTATACTTTTCCTTTCCGCTTAGTGAGTCTGTCAGAAGTGCCACTATGATAGAATAATTGGGTATATAATGGGAATAGTAACCTGTAAGGCCCAAGAATGCACAAACGTTAGTTTTGGTTTCTGGCCGGGGAAATTCGAGTACTGCTTTCAACTTAGTGGGTTCGCTGAAACCATCACTAACCATGTGCCCTAGATATTTTACGTGGTTTTGGTCAAATCAACATTTTGATGATTTTATCGTTAGTTTAGCTTTCTCTATTCTTGTGAGCACGAAGTACAGATGTCTAATCTTCGAAAATACCTCTGTATTATCAATACAGAAAACGGCCAAACCTTCACAGTCATTTAAAACCTCAGCCATGAGTCTACTAAAAACGTACGGTGCGTTTTTAATACCAAATGGCATTCGTAGCATTAAAAAACTTCTAAAACGATGTCACAAATGAGGCAATACGCCGAACTCTTTTAGTGAGATGAATGTGCCAATATCACTTGGCTAGAACTAAAAAAGTGATGAACTCAGAGCCTACCACCTGCTCTACCATTTCCTCAATATTTACTAATGGGTAATATTGGGGGTGAATTACCTCATTTAATCGGTGGAGTCAACGCATGGATCAGTGCTCCCGAACGCTAATTTCAATGATGATAAGAGGTGACGCATAATCAGAATAGCCCAATTCAATTACACATAACATTAGTATTTTAGCAATTTCCTCTTTTAATATTTCATTTTGGCTGTGAAACGCGCATGATACAATCTGGATCATGAAGCCTTGTTTGAGATCAATTCAATATCATGCTCAACTACATCAGTTTTACCATGATTATTCGAAAAAATTTTATAAAGTTGCCACAACAAACGTCTTAATTCTTCTCGCTGTTCCCAACTTAGACACTCTACTAATTTACTTTCTTTAACTATTTTGTCTTAATCGAATTCATTAGGATTTGCTTAAATAGCGTGTATCTCAAAATCATCTCACGTAAGTTTTCTTCCCAAATTAACTCTTCACAGTCTTAAATTCTTCAACAACGGGATCTTTACAGGATCCTTGGCAGTCTCATCATTCTTACAGGTGAACAATTTGGTACTCTCCTTACCTGCCTCTAGAACGATATTGTTCTGAGTGACATTTCCTTCTTCTACTTCTGCGAGTAAGCTCAGAATTTCTAGGAACCCTTCCTTCCCCCTTTTTCTATATAATGCCGTTTGAGCTCGCGTCCCAAATTTACCGATTTTTTTAAACTTTTATTTCAAAGAAATTGGCTGTCTGATTTCCAAAAATATAGCGCTACTTGTTCGCATATTCAATGATCACACGTACTTTTGTGTCAATTGAAACATACTTGATTTCCAACCTAATTCAAGCAACGAATGTTCAATAGAAAAAATAGAAGATAAGCAGGCAAATTCTAACAGTTTCTCCAATATTATCGCCGAGCTGGCAGCCGAATGGTTAGCACTCTTACGTTCGTTTCAACAGTTCGTGGGTTTGAATCCCACCTTGGGCATTGTGTTTGTAGTGGTTCGGAATCCACTTTAAACCGTAGGTCCCGGTCTAATTAGCTCTCGTATGCAAAAAATGACCGTTGAGCGACAAACAAACCAAAAAATTATCATCTTTTTCTGTAATATGTTTTCTGTTTACGACAATTTTGCTGTTATCTGTATCTTGCAACACCTTGCATTCCTGCCTGTTTAACTTTCCGAGACTTACAAAGGCGTTAAAGAATCCCTTGAGGGAAGAGCAATGCTTACGACATATATGTCCTCCCTTTTAGGTTTCGAGCATTAATTACTCGAAACCTTATATGTCCTGGCTCATTGTATTGGAAGCAAACGAGCTCAATACTCTTTTCCTCATATTTCCTATCGAACCGTCAATCGCGGCGCTTATGCTCTCTATCCTTAAATGCTTTGGTTTTATCAGTTTAGAACTCTGCAAAATTTTACGTAAAGGTTTTTCTGCTTTCAACAAATTTAGGTTACACGCATGGTGTACGAATTATAAGAGGACGAGACTATATAAATTGTTTTACGAAGGGCTGGGACATTCTTGGCTTTTTTTATTACCTCGAATTTTTTGCCCACATCTGAAACATTCCTAAGAGAGACAAAACTTTCCCACTCTCAAAGGTGGAATTACCGAAACTCACTTCCCACTTTCCGTTTTAACTGATCTGCTAACAACAAATTTAATAGACTTTCATACATATTTACCCCCCAGTGTAGACACACATCCTTCTAGATAAGCCACATATGAAGTTTACAACTAAGCAAATTTATATATTTATATATATATACATATATATATATATATATATATATACATATATATTATACACAAAGTAAAAACTAAAAACTATTAATAATTTAAAAACTTGATAAAAAAGTGAAAGTTAGAATTATAGACGTTGCTTATAAATTTCAATTGTTAGATAGCCTATAATTATTAAAACTAAATGCGAAAAAATATAGAAAAGTAAAACGTAAATAGCTGTTCATTCCTTCAAATACTTTCAGTTTTCACTCACATTAGTTAAATCAACCGTAACCGTTCAGTAAATGAATTACCCAACTCTGATTTCACGGTAATCCGTCAATTTAGGGGGTTGAATTTCAAGAATTGCAGTGAAACCAGTTGCCCGAGTTATCTCGGGATAACCTGTTATTGGGTTAATCATCTGTTGTGTCCCAAGCCAAGTACGTTTAGGGAATTTGATGCCAGACTAATAGATTTCTGAAGAGTTTGCACATCAAATTCTTCTTTCTTCCATTGTTCCACCAATTCACAATCATTAGTTATCCATTTCCTCAAGTGAATATTGCCTTTAAACATTATGGATTTGCCTTCACGTGAAATTACAAGTACATCATTTAGATTGTCTCTATCAGTTAAAAAGTCATCAACGTAGATACATGTATCCAACAATCCTACAGTGACTGGATATTTATTTTTAAGTCATTTTAAATGTTTCTTGATGGAAGCTGATATCAGAAATGGGCTGGCAGTTTCTCCGAAAAAAACGTGCTTGAATCTGTAAATTTGAAGATTGCATTTTTTCATTTGTTTCTTCAAACCACAAGAAACGCATTGCATCTCTGTCTTTTCTTGGTACGGAAACCTGCAGAAAGGCTTTATCTACATCAGAGGAGATGGCAATTTTATTCAATCAAAACTGAATAAGTATACCAGAGATTTGGGCTCAAATTAGAACCAGTCCAAAAATAGTCATTCAGAAAAAGTTCATCATTATCATGTGAGCTGGCGTCCAACATTTTTCTGATTTTAGTCGTTAGTCTATCTTCTCTATAGACTGCTTGATGTGGTAAAAATATATGGGTTTGTCTATGACTTGAGCTTTGCTTTTGTCAACCCGTTCGATTAATCTTTTCTTCCGATAGTCTTTTAAAGTATTTTTATATTGAAGGCGTTATTCTGGATTTGTACAAAGTCATTTTTGCAACGATAAAATTATTGTTCAATTTTAAATTTTTCTAGTCCCTTTTTCAAAATAATTCAACTTGGCAACGGCCATTTTTAAAGTTAGTTGTTTCTTCAAATATCTCCACAGCTTGATCACCTTCCGAAATTTTGGGGTCTTCATGTTTTATTCCCATAGACTCGAGATCCCAAAGTTGCTTCAAAGTAGCTATCGTTTCAAAGTTCTTGACAAGACAACCTTATTAGAAAATTGGATATTGTTTACAATACCAGTGACTATCCAATTAATCATAGAATCACTCATCAGGAGCTTATCATTAACATTAAATGTATAGTGCTTTATAATCTTAAAAAAATTATTCAGCACCAATCAGTCCATGTATTTTTCCTGGTTTGTAAAGGGTTTTCTCAGTAAGCTCAATAAAGTTAGGTAATGTGATTGAAGGAATGTCCAAACGAGAAGATGGTGTTAACTCTGTAATTTTCAGCACAGTAAAAAGTCTGCATTTTCTACAAAACATTCTGAATTAGAAAAAAAACTGTATTTATCTTTGATTTTATATTGTAAGATAACCCATTTAATCCAGAAACAGGAGCATTAATTATTTTCCTTTTAATTCCCAAAATATCAGCACATTCATTTGTTAAAAAATTAATATTCGAGGCTGAGTCCAATATGCATTGTATTTTAATTTCCTTTTAAAATTTATCTTCAAATAAAAAATAGACTGCTCAGCAAACCAGAATTGTTTTTCTAAGATGTATTATTCAAAGATTGAAAAGAAACAGTATCACATTTTTATGCATTATATCATTCTTGGGTGACGATGAAATCACTTCCGCCTGACTAAAAAAGTACCACCTTTAGTAAAAGTACCTTCTTTTCTTCAAATGTCAAACCAATACCACCACCATCTTTCACATTAAAGCATTCAATGATAGTGTATAGAATACACTAAACAAGATACTTGAGAATAGCAAGAACTAGGTGTATGATTTTTATCAAGACAGTGCAAAGTTTTTTCTTTCACTATTTTGTACCTTTTGTTAACATCTAATTTTTGAAATTTAGAGTATTTATTCAAGGAATGATCATGATTATATAATGCACAACAATATTTCAATTTCGGTCTATTATTAGCATTAATCACCATTTTGTTTTATTAGAGAGGGGTGAGAACCTGTTTGTTTTTCGGAAGAGGGTTGCGATTTCCGCTCCCAAGAATTGAGCTTCTTTTTTGTAAAAATGAAAATAATGTTTCATATTCAGGAACTTATGTGTATTTTAGAGTATACTCATATTGCTTTCTTGTCTCCTTATCGAACTTTTGAATCAAATGTTTACTAAGAAAACATTCGATAAACAGTTTTATTCGCAATATTCAAAACTTTTAAAGCTCTTAACATTATTTTTCAAGCTTTCAACCAAGTTTTTTAATTTTTTAGATGATTCAAATTGTATTTTATCATAATTAATAATAGCAAGAATATGTGAGTGTCGACTAAAAGCCGACGATTATCAAAACACTCAGTCAGAGCTGCGAATAAAGATTCAAATGAATCATCTGACGTTTCTATTTTTTTTTTTTTTTTTTTGCATCACCTTTTAACAATGCACGTAAGTAAAACAGTTTTTGAATTTCATTTAAATATTCATCATTTGAAATAAGAAGTTCGAAATGAGTTTTAAAATTAGACCTGTCTTCATACTTTCCAGTAAAAATAGAGAGTGGTATTTTGTGGGTAGTTTCACTTTCAATTTTAATTCTGAACATTCTGGTGAAGTATTCGAACAATTAGTATAATTTACGTTATTAAATGATTAAAAAATTTTTAAACTTTACCTCCACATTTTCCAGTCTTGTTTCAATATCTTCCAAGCCTTTCCCGACACCTGGAATTTTCTTGATGTTCGGTAAATCGTAGTATTGCTAACGAATATGATCAGTGTGATATTTCGGAATGTTCCAGCTTTTCTAGATTTAACTTCAGATTCGTTCTTTGTAATACCCAGTAAATCAGAACCGTTTCCGAAAGTTCTTTCACAAAATTTTCAAAATTTCATTATCAAAGTTTTGATAACTCTTTTTAATGGATTTAGATTATCCATAATTCCCTTGTACGACTGCAGACTCGCCTGTTCATTATATTTTATGTTTAATAGATTCATAGATTATATAATAATTAGTCACACGTAAAACGGACCAGTGTCTTTTTAAATTATTTATTACAGACACAAACAAACGTAACAAAGGATACGGGGATTAATTCCCGCTCTAGAAACTTCACGGTTCTCCCCAATTTATGAAATTCATCTGTTTTGTTATATTCAATATCACGTGACGTGCGTGCATACGCGAACAGTATTCTTCTTCTTTTTTTTGTGTTGGTAAATATTTGAATCATATATATAAGTACACTAGTGTTCTAATTTTAAAAGGGCATTTTTCCACAAAAGGAGAAATCAGTCCTTATTGAATTAGTCAATGAGATTGTGGATGATATAGAGGAAACTCTGATATGGATTCATTTGAAATATTTGATTCACACAAAGCATATGAGGATTACGAGCCAGTTATTGTTGAGAGATATCTAATCGGATTACTTAAACCCATTTAAAAAGGGAGCTGGTTTGGTTTGTCTGTCGCTCAACGGTCATTTTTTGCACACAAGGGCTAATTAGACCGGGACCTACGGTTTAAAGTGGATTCCGAACCACTACAAACATCCATGCCCAAGGTGGGATTCGAACCCACGAACTGTTGAACCGAAGATAAGAGCGCTAACCATTCTGCTGCCAGCTCGGCATTTAAAAAGGGAGCAAGCAAAGGTAAAAATTGAGCGAGCGAGAGAAGAGCGTGACAAAGATAGAATGTTTCAATTAAAACTATTGACACTTTCGACAGACAGACAATGAAAAGGAAAAGCCCTGGTCTATACCTATAAGTTATTAAGTTTAGCCCCTTCTTCATATCGAGAGAAATGGGCACAAAGTACAACGTGCATTGTGCTCACTTGGAAACGCAACCGGCTGTTAATCAGTTGAATATTTGGTTACAAAGTTGGAACCTTTGGCCCTATAGTGGTCTACAAAGTAGTCCACTATATCAGAGTTTTTGGTACAAACCTGAAGTTTGCACTCGTTTTAAATACAAGATGAGAGAAAATATTAGACATAAAACGAAAAGTTAAGTAACATTGAGTAAAAATGGATAAAATTGAGATGTTGATTGGGAAGTATTCTTTTTATGAATGATCAAAGGGTTCTTAAGTTCACGATTGGATCTCCAATGGCTTAAAAGTTCAATATTAGTTTTTGAATTAGTTACTGGATTCACATGTTTTCAGAGTCTGGGTCAGAGTCATATCCTTCTGGTTGTGATGAGTGACACCTCAGAAGCCGGTATATGGGATCTTTGCACAACTGAATGCCCTTTCCATGGAGAAACGTCATCAACTGTGTTATTATTTTAGTCTGAAGGAGTCTTTGATGCGAAACCTAATAATTTGTACCCTTGTTTGCTCTGTGGATTTTAAAAGATGGAATTCCCTTGTCAGCTGGCATGATGTTAAGTAATGTATGAGGGTACCAATTTGTCCACAGATGCAAAGGGTAGAAATTGCATTGCCAATTCTTTTGAAGTAGTTAGGGCATGATCCATGATTGGTCAGGAGACAGATTAGGTGGGTGGTTAGAGAAGATAATATCAATTGTAACTTTGGGTAGGATTTTCCTTGTGCGGTGAACTGCTGTGGAATTGTCGTATGTAATAGTATTAATCATCCCGTTGAGGCTTTTAAGAAATCTGGTTTAGCTTTGCGTGGTAAAAATCCCCGTTTCAGTCCTAACGATACGGAAATCAGTGTCTACCTTTGTCTTTTTGAAAGGCAGGTAGAGAACTTGCAAGTTCGGGAAAGTAAGTAGGTGGGAAACTAATTTCTTTATTGCCTCTTTCCATTTCTAATGTGATTTTAGTTGCTAAAGTGGAAGAAACTTGAGAATATAGTTTTGTGAAGAATCTCCTATTAGAAACATTCTGGTTATCGGCAGAGACGATGATTTCGTTCACAAGGTACGCAAACGCAGAAATCTATGGAAAGATTTCTTTTCAAAATTGGAACTTATCTAGAAGGATGGGTGTCATGAGTGGGAGTAAATATGTGCGACGGTCTATTAGATCTAATGTTAATAGATCAGTTAAATCAAAGTGAGATCCGGAAATTCTACCATAGAGAATGGAAAATTTTTTGTCTCTAGTGAGACTGTTGCAGATCTAGGAGACAAATTCAAGTTAATAAAAAAACCACGAAAGTTTCAGCCCTTTGTGAAAAAAATTATGTTGTCTCATCTCCCTGAAATTGCGATACCATCATAAAGGGTTAGGAAAAATACCCTTACAGAAACTCTGAAGAGTCCAAAACATAAAACCAATCATTTAATGATAGGGAGCATAATTGTCATGATTGGTGATTAAATAAAAAATGAGAAAAGGAGTACTGAGATCATTTACATATAGTGCAATGAATGAGTTAGGACATATTGCTCGAAACTTAAAAGGGACCGTCCGCTCTGTCTAGTGGTCAGAGTGCCTGATTGTGGATAGGGAGGTCCTGGGGTCGAATCTTGGTTCGGGCATAGATGTACTTTCGCTCTTTATCTATCTTGTATTCGTCCTTCCTGTGTATGAATGAGGTGTGAATGGTTGCCTAACCTATAAGCGGGTCCCTATGACGTGTGTGCTGAAGAAGTCGGACTATACACCAAATATGGTTCAGTTGGAAAAGTGGAGCAGCGCACCCCATATTGTCAGCCTATCTGGCACAAGACAAAAATACTTAAAAGGGAGAAGATAAATGCCTTTCCTTAACAAGCAATCCTTTATCGAATTTTGCAAATCTCAGAAAGATGAACGAGAAAGATTGCGAAATGTTGCGAGGTACATGTGCCAGCACAGATGTTGTAAATAGAAAGTATTTCACAGTAAAGCATCATACTGGACAAACTGTTATAAATTGTCAGCCTATCAACCTTTTTTTGGTTGAACTCCCCGTCACTAGACTTAGGTTGGAAACTAAGTACGGCTTGATTGAAAGAAAGACCTTCGTTGTCAGTGAATACGGAACCAGCGGCATTACATTTTAGGAAATTAGGTGGCTAGTTTCCTTGAAACAAAAGCAAAAGAAAAATTGGTAAGCGATTTGGTGTAATCTCAAACAGCCAGGGAGTGAAAGAAAAAGGTGACTGAGGATTACTAGAAAGAAAAAGCTTAACAGAAGAGGTAGTAGGAATATACCCAGAGCGCCTATACGTTGTATGCCATCAATTACCGTTAGACCTACGATTAATGCAGCAGTCCCTCAATTACTAAGCTAAGATCATATTGACCACTCATCTATTACGTTCCATGGTTCCTAATGCCTTCCTTAATGGACAATACGATGCTCGTTTAACCCCTTGACTGACTTTGACGAGTCTGACTCGTCATTGATTTCCTGGGCCATCACAGACTTTGACGAGTCAGACTCGTCAAGCGCTTCTTTCGGCGGACGCCGTGCAAGTTACAATTAGATTACATAGTTGCTTCACTCGTTCGACGATTCTCATTTAAAAAAGCACACTGAAAGTAAGAGTTCAGTTTAGCAGAAGTCTCGCACGGTGAATGTTATACTAGCCAATATTTGAGTTTAGTAAAGATTATAAATAATCCCCGTAACATGTATAAGCCGGATGCATTATATGAAAGTGGGGATGATGGTGTAAATTGATGGTGTAGTTCAATTAAGCGAAATTAAATAGTTTTTTTTTGTCGCATCAAATTCCATTTAATTCGTCAGTCAAGGGGTTAACGAGCATCCAACCTTTTCTCATACGAGCCAAATCTCATCTATGGCTTTTAGACCAATCTGATGTTGACATTGAAATAATTAACCATTTTGTTCATCCGCCTTGGTATAATCCAAACACTAATTTTCCTAATTCCTTTGCTAGATATCAAAAATCGGACTCAGCACCTCTATTGTCTTTCAAAAGCTCTTCTCTTACCACCTCTGTCAGTATCAATCTTACAAACGTGAATTTACGGATGGCTCTAAAACAGAATATGTGGGTTGTGGAATATTTATTAATAATGCAGCTTTTAGTTACAGTCTACATTCTTCCTACTCCATCGTTACTGCTGAAGCAACAGATATTTACTACACTCTTCAGCATGAGAATATAGAATATTATCATCAATTTTATGTGTATGCTGACAGCACGAGTGTTTTAGAAGCTTTGGATAACAATAGTTTTATCATCCTGTTGTGTCGAGAATTTTCAGATAATTAGAATCCCTTGTTGGCAAAGGATATAATATAATTTTGTTGTATACCAACATCATTTTGTTGGATAGGTCTTGATAGAAATGAGAGACCAAATGCAACTGCTAAGGCGGCATCGTATTCAATTCTACCCTTGATTCTGGTTTCTGATATAAGCGAGGCTATAAAAAGATTTATATAGTCTATTTGGCAGAGGAATTGAGGAACATGCAGGTCGTTAACAAATTACATACCATATTTTCATTCCCCACTTCATTATCAGTTTTACAGTTAGGAAATGCAGATGTACATTTGACTCGCCTTCATATCGGACACACGTTTCATGCACAGATTTTTTTTTTAAATGAGCTAAATCCATGGTGAGATACATGTGATTAACCATATATAATATATCATATTTCATTTTCCGATTGCGATTTTAGCCAACAACGTTTACATTTTCTTAATAGTTATCTTTTAACCCCTTAACCGTCTGGGGTTTTGTGAAGAAAGTGTTTCATTTTTGCTTCGTGATAGCAACAGAGTTTTGGATTTCACTGAATCGCAAGTTTTTCCCACCTTTAGAGCTTGTCAAGAATACAAAAGCCCAAATTCTAGATGAGACGTATTTCCACTTTACCCTGGACCATCTCACAATAATCATTTTCTAATGAATTTCAGTGGGGAAGCCCATCAATCGCTGTCAGCTGAAGGAGACAACATGTGCTAGTAGTTTACTTTGTGAATGTTCTGCTTGAAAATTTCTTCAAATCCCTATTTCATAGATTCTAGGATTGAGAGAGGACAGTAGCCTTCTGGCAATGTACCTCGTTTTTTAATGAATTAGAGTCCTTGGATAGTTTGGCCATATGATTAAAAATCAGAAATAAAAGATACAATAACGAATAATGCAAAGATATTGTGGTAAGTGCTCCCGCTGGATGCACTCTGCATGACTTGTTTTTTTTCACTAAGTAATTGTATGTGTGAGTAATCATAGTAATAAACACTTAGATGACAATAATTCTTGTTGCACACAAAATTCCGTTAAAATTATTTACAAAGGAAAAGATAAGGAGAATACACAGGATGATTAACAATAATTCTTTGCAGCACACATAGTTCCGTTAAAATATTTACAAAGGGGTTACAAAGAAAAAACAGAGGATGATGACAATATTTCTTGATAAATACAAAGTTCCGTTAGAATATTTACAAAGAGGAAGACAAAGAAAAAATCTTTATTCTGTTTTTCGTGTTTGTGTTTAATATTAAATAAAATTGAGATATTTACAGGATGCACATAATTTATTTACAATGAGATTTCTCACAGAATTTCATTTAGGAGGAGATATGATTTCAATTAATTATTATTATTATTATTATTCTTTCTTTTCTGTTTAGAACTATTTGAACAAATAGAGATATTGGAGAGAGGCTTTACCCTCAACACTAATCTTGACATGTGGAAATGCATTAGATAATAAGGAATGTAAAGTTCAATAACCTGAATCTCAATATTGTTGATTGTGTATAGTTTATGGTAGAAATTAAATGCAAGAAATTCGAGTTAGCGGGCTATGGGCTACGGGATACTCAAATTCTCTCTTATTTGCTGATTTCTAAAGTAAAACTCTGAGTTAGTAATTGGTCTAAGTATTTTGTTTTTCTAGGCTTCTAAGATTTTGATATTTGAATAAGCTGCTCCTCCCCAGATTGGTGCAGCATAGGTTATTATCGGCCTGAGGATAGATTAGGAGTTTATTTGCTAGTGAGAGTTTTTACTTGGGGGCTAGAAAAGTATAAAGAGTAGTTTTAGCTTTTACGAATTTATTTTTGATTTTAATAATATAGGCTTTCCACGTTAATCTCTTGTCAATAGTGAGTCCAAGGTAATCAACATTTCTCTTGTCCAAGTAATTTTTCTTCCCGCTAATTTGACCTTTTCACTCGGAACACCTTTCTTGTAAAAAGAACTGCCTGGGACTTTCTCGGGCTTATCTCTATTTTCCATTTTACAAGCCATTCTTCTACTACCTCCAGGAGTACTGATATGTAATGGTGTAGTGTTTTGTGATTGCTATTTGTGGTTAATATGGCAGTGTCATCCGCAAACAGGAAAAGCATAGTATTAGGGTTCTACGATATGTCATTGATAAACACATTAAATAGGAATGGGCCCTTAGCAGGGATGCCTGCTAAAATGGGCTCTTCCTGGGAGTAAACATTATTAAACCTTACGGTAAATTTTCTATTAGATAGGTAGTTTCCTAATAGTTTGATTTGGATGATGGGGAAGTTGTAAGTAATTAATTTGAATAATAAGCCTTGATGCCAGGAACGGTCAAAAGCTTTTTCTATGTTAAGAAAAACACCAGTAGATTTTTTGGTGGCAATACCTTTTGCTGTTTTCTCCATTTTCCGGAGCAATAGTTAGGATGTGGATAGTTACCTCCGAAAACCAAATTGCTGAGGGATTTTAATGCTCATCTGAGATTATCTGAATCTAACACTTTATTCAAAATGAACTTTTCAATTATTTTGGCCACCGTTGGTAATAAGAATATAGGCCTGTAACTGGAATGTAGATTTCTATTCTTTCCCTGTTTATAGATTGGAATGATTACTGCCTTTTTCCAAAGTGTGGGAAAATGTCTCATATTAATTATGACATTGGTTATGTCGGTGAGTAGACATACTGCACTAACCGGGATTTACTTGATAGCCTTGTTAATTATAAGATCGTAGCCCGGACTCTTTTTGGTTTTAGTTTTTGAATCACCTCTTCTACCTCAAAGGCACTAATTGTTTGGGTATCCTGGGGGAGGGCAAAATTATTGTGATGGAAGTAGGAGCTAACTATAAAGTCACCATCGGATTCAATGCGAATACTTGTGTTATCGTTTGTTGTGTTTTCTTGGAATTGCTCTTCTAGACAGTTTGCAAGCGCTTCTACTTTCTCTTGTTTATGTATTTTGTTTGTGCTTAACTACTTTGGGGCCACCCATGAGGGGGAAATGTCCTTTTTTGTTTTTCTTTTCTTGACTGCCCACCAGAAGGAGTCATCATCGGCATTTAAATTGGTGAGATTAGAGTTCTAGTTATTGCAGTTGTGTTTAGCAATTTCATTTTTATTGGTTCTCTTAAGGGTGTTAATTTTGGTTTTTAATTCAGTCGTTTTATATCGATTAAATTGCTTACGGAGTTTATTTCTAGTTTTAATTAAATTAATGATGTTTTCGGGAAGAAAGCTGATTGGCTGGGTGGATTTCCGGCGTTTACTTGTCTCAAATGCCTATTGTATTATTTTGTTATATTTCTTCTGCTTTATTTTCAATTTGTTCTTCAGTAGTAATGGGGCTTAATGAATTAGGTGAGAAAAAGTTGTTAATGACATTTCTAAGAAATATTCCAGGTATAATAAGTGTGTGTGTGTGTATATAAAAGTGATAAAAGTTATTTATTTCCTTGTTGTGTGAAGTGGCCATAACAGATTAACATCCGGTAGTGGTCAGATTGGAGGTCTTCGGCAATTGAAAGTTTCATTGGTGATTGGAATCCTCTGGAGAGCACGAGGTCAATGTAGTTCTTATGTATTTGTCCATAATCTGTCGGGGCTTGTCTGTCCTGTCTATGTTAAAATCAGTATTTTGAATTAGGGAGGTAATCGTGCGTCAAGATTTATTCTTGTAGGGGCAGTCCCTACAAAAATAAAGCTGGTGCTTGGTATTGAGGTCCGCAGCAAGAATAGTTTTGTAGCTTAGTGAAGCTGAGGTTTCTAGATCAATCGAGGGTGCTGCATTGGGGGAGTTTTAGGAGGAATGTACAGCTATGCAACTGTAGTATGTGCACTATTTGAAAAATGCAGTTTCACAGTTGTGGCTTCTGCAAAATGGAACTTGGGTATTTCTATGAGTGAGTGAGGGATTTTTGTTTTCATAAATATGGCTGTTCCGCCATAATGGTTGGTGCGATCATTTCTATACACTGCATAATTGGGGATGTTGACCATATAAGAGTTCGTCAAGTGGGTTTCCTGTATCAGGATAAGGTCAGGAGAATTGTTTGACACGAAATTTTTTACTTCAGTAAATTTAGTGAGAATGCCATTGGCGTTCCAAATCATTATTTATATGTTGTTAAATTCCTTAATTGTCATTATTGGTATCGCTAATATTTAGGGCTTTTAATAAAATGTCACATTGTCCGTTGGATTAATATTGAGTTCTAAGATTGGTACAGCATGCAAGAGAGCAGGAAAAGCTTTAAGAAACGAATTAATTTCCTTGAGTAGTTTCATAATTGTATTAGTGTTTTCAAATTGGTTAAAGTCTAACGTGGGTTGCGGGTTCGATGTGGGTAGAGTTAACTCATGTTTATCATTATTATTTCTGGCGGCCAGAGAAATGAGAGTCCTTTTTAGTACAGTTACTAGCAGTGTTAGGAGTTACCGGAGGTTTCTTGTTTCTGTTAACTGTGTTTGCTGAGCAGCCTCCATAGGATGCTCTGTGGATATTTCTACAGTTTCAGCATTTTGGTTTGTCTAATTTTTGATTGGAGAAGTCTCTGGAAGCATGCTTGGCTCCACACTTTACACAAATTGGCTTCAAAAAGCAAAGCGCAGACTTGTGACCAAATCACTGACAGTTGTATAACTGGGCAGGCCTGACGTGTGCATATTATTCGACTTTAATTATTATGTTCAACAAATCTTTTAAATCATAAATTTTTGGTGCAATTTCATTTGTAATTAAGGTGATCAGAAAGCAGGGGACACAGATGCTCCTTTTTTCTGTGCTTTCTCATAACTGTTACAGTAGCAACATTTAAGCTTCTAAACATAACTTCTTCATTTATGAAATCAGTTGAGGTGGGAGGGGGGAAGACCCTTAATAAGCATCTTTGTTGGCTTGTCAAGTATGTTTTTGATAAAAAGACTTTCAATATTATTGTCAGTTAAATAGGTTTTTATAGCTCTATGTGAATCAGATGTAGAAGGGAAAACCTTCAGATATTCACCTGCAAGCTTTGCAATAAGTTTTTTATCTATATTTGTTTTTAACTGGTTAATTAGGACATTAAAGTTTTCCTCGTATTTTACCAATATGGGTGGAATTTTTTTTCTTCGGCTGACTGCTGAAGGGAGTTGGGTCAGTGTTCGCATTGTTTTCTTGAATAGAGTCAGCATTGTCTAACACATTAAATTTATTGCTAATATTAGTAGAGGGAGCTGTCAGAGTCGCTTTAATGTTAGCTGTTTTCCTATTCCTAGTAAAGCCTTCCTCATCACTATTACTGTTGATAATTCTTTTATTTTTAATTGTTGTAAGCACCGGGGTGTGTCCAGTGCATAACATTGGAAATTACATATAATAATTAGCAGTATTTACACCAATATCATTAGAAACAGTTACAGAATTATTATTCGTTAAACTATTATTTGTACTATATATCATACCATTGTTAGCATTTACATAATAAACATTCTTTGGAACAGTAATAGCATCATTATTAATAGACATGCAAGTACTAATTCAAACATTGTTTACATAATGCGACATACCATTTTCAATATTTACATATGAAACAACCTTAACAATTGTAACACAAGTACTATTGTTATTAAACATATTACCATTATAGTAAGGTATATTGCATATTACTGGGTTATTAGTTGCATTTGCATTACCAGGATTACTCACAATATCATTAGAAGTTACATAAGAATTGAACGTAAATGGTTTATTACCTTGACTATTGCTTACATTTTCTATTAAATTATCATTTATATCAGTAGAGTTATTACTAGAAATTATACTTTGTTTACTTTTGTTTACAGTAACAGCATTATTAACATTATTAGAAAGCATTGACCATTTAGTTTCAGTTTTAGTATTTTTAGAATTTTTTCCAATAATTTTAATATTTTTTAATATTTAAAAAGATTTCTCATTAGCATTAACTGAATTATGTTCTAAGTCTACATCACTATCAGGTAAAACATATTTTGCACAAGTTTTAAAGTCATGCAGAGTACAATTTGATAGTAGGCAATATCCCAATTGGGAGCTGGCAGCCGAATGGTTATCACTCTTACCTTCGGTTCAACAGTTCGTGGGTTCGAATCCCACCTAGGGCATGGATGTTTGCAGTGGTTTGGAATCCACTTTAAACCGTAGGTCCCGGTCTAATTAGCCCTAATGTGCAAAAAATGACCTTTGAGGGACAAACAATCCAAACCCAATTGGGAGCATTTACCTATAGTTCGTTGTGATGTGCGATTAATGCCTTCAGATAGAAGTAATTTTGGAAAATCCAATGGGCAATTTGTTTGTATTCCGGGGTGATTTTTCCATTCCTTTCATTAAATGTTTTTGGGCGGAGGCAAAAATTTTCAGAAGCTCATAAGTGTTTTGACATATCAGATAGCATGTCAGGTCTTCGGAGTTTGGTTATCGCAACACATGGGTCTAGTACCATGTAAACTCCCAGGTTTGGCACACTCCCTTTGATAGCACTATCACACGAATTTAATTCATCCTTTGGTGAAGCTCTGTATTTAACCGAGATTACATTTTCACATACTTGATGGCCCTGAAAAAGCCCTTTGGTCCTGGACAATCCCTTAACGGGAGCAATAAGGGAATCACACATAATATTGGAGGCTCTAGCACTATTACTGGAATACACAATATTGGGAGTACAAACACTGATGTCGGCACACATAATGTTTCCGGATCACACATTATTGACATACATTGATAATTGTTCCACCTTTATCCTGGTAGCGGAACTGATAACCAGGGCATTATCACAATAATCCATAGTGGTCTGCGCGATCGGAGCACACACGGGAGTATCCAAAGAAGCGGGCACTCAGGTATCCATAGGAAACCATCAGAAAGATCCTGTGACGCTATCGAGGGCTCTGAAGAAGTACTGGCAGACGCCGGTGAGAGGGACCTGGCAGGAGTCCACTGGACAAGCCGCTTTCAGCGATACTCCGCTTGGACAGCGATCAGCAGAAATTGGTTTAGGAGCGAAGGAGAAACATGTTTTTACACCTCGGCAGCTGGGCAATGACTATTATCGTTTTCAAATCCCTATTATAATCTTTTATTATACTAAATATGAATTTTCATTTAATTAGTTTGTAAATAATCAAAAAATTTAATTTATTTTCCAAGCAGTGTTTGTATTTAAAATTTTAAATAAATAAAAAAAGTACATGATAGTTATCACAATGAATATCATATTATTAAAATTTTAAAATATCATTTTGCATATATCATTTCAATCATTTTTTTTTATTATAAATCAGAATTTTTTTTAATTATCCAGATAGTAAAATAATGTAATGTTTTTAAATAATTGTAGTAAATACTTAATTTTCTATTTTATTATTAATTGGTTATTTTCTGTTTTATTATTAATTGATTAAACACTGCATATGCTTTTCAAAATCAATACTATAATTTTAAAATCATAAAATAATTTTCAGAATCATTAAAAAAACATATATGTTGCTTTAATGCATGCAAATTAAAAAATGTTGACAAAATTATATATTTTTAATAATTTAAAAAAATAAAAAGCTAACTTAATTGTCTAACACACAATTGACTTAATAGTATATCGTAAGCTACTGACTTTAGTTGAAATTTTGGTAAAACACGTTGAATGTAAATTTTTCATATTAAATTCCTCATACCGAAAGATTTCCGTTTCTAATTATGTAAAAATATCACTCCATACAAGAATCCGTGTTCTTATATATCTTTTAGTATTTCTTAAATTGTTTTGCAGACATATTAAAATGAATGTATTTCTCGCCTGAAAATTTGTTTTTCGAAAAGAGAATAAAAGCAAAAATATAAAAATAAGGAAATCTTAACGTGATTGTTTACAATGATATTCGTGTAATTGAATATTTAATGTAGAATATGTCAATATCACATTTTCTCACATATTCATATTAGTTCTACATTAAATTTTTTTTCCTACACAGAAGTACAGAACTATATATATATATATGAAAAATTTCAACACATGATTAGTCAAATTCTCGAGTAAACAGAAAATTAATGCACATTTAATTAATTTTAAATTATTAACAAGTAGAATGAAGAGAGCAGAAAAATTGATTAGTGTTTCTGATTATATCAATTTGACATACGGATTGACAGCATTGACGAATTACTAACTAGGAGAACTTGGAAATTTTCAAATTCAGTGGGAAACTGGTAAATGTCAATTTATATCAAATGTAGTATTGATATAGTGGATGTGCACATATCCAATCATGTTATCTTGGAAACATCTATCTTGTTCCAGGTGAGGGTGTCAATAAATCGTCTTCAGCTGGCCAGATTATAAAATTATTGAAATGCCATATTGTCACTTCGACAATTCTTGTTTACGTATTATATATATATACATATGTATATATATATATATATATATATATATATATATATATATATATATATATATATATATATATATATATATATATATATATATATATATATATATATATATATATATTTCCCATGTTTTATCAAACATTTATAAATCATGTAAGCATTTAAAATGATAATTATTGTAAGAAGTTATTCAATTTATAAAATAAAATTACGTATATTGGGAAATTAATTAAAACCTTTGAGATCACAAATATTAATTATTCGCAGAACAAAATATAGAATCTAATTACTAAATTCATAATAAAATGCTAAATTCAATAAATTAAAAAAAATACTAAATTCATTTAAAAGATTTTTTAAAAATATTGCATCTAATTCATTACTGATTTTATCCCTTCTTATTTTAAACTAAATACTTAACATCTTAAAATTTGATATTTTTGGAGAAATAAAGTAATAAAGATTTCTCATATTTTAACCTTGTTCGAAAGTCTCATATTCTTGTACTCTCAAGTTTAAGCAAGTTGAGTAAATCAAGTTATATGCTAATGAAAGTGGTAACAATATTAACAAATCAAACTAGTTTGCTCTACTCAAAATAAAAAATAAAATAACGTTAAATGATTATTTCCGCTGGACCTCTTTGGATGTAATAAATAGTAAACTTGAAAGCATAAACTTATTTGGTCAAAATTTTAATGTTCCAAAATATTATTTTTTATTTCTTATAAGTTTTTAACTTCTTAAAATAAAATTATATAGCTTTATTTAACAATCAATATTTCGTTAACATTTTTGATTTATTTTCATAATAAAAAATATGGAAATTTAATCTTATATTCACTACAATAATATTATGAAAAATTACTCGCTAAAGAGGAAAAATTTCATAAACTGAAATACTAATGAAAACTTGGAAGAATTTAAATGTAATAACAGCATCAGAAAAATCAGCTTTTAAATTATCAAGAATCGATACAAAAAGATCAGAAATTGCTATCCATCGTTCCAAAATGAAAATAAAAATCTCTTGTATTTTTATCGCAGTCTTTATTGTTGTCTTTTAGTATAGTTTCGGGTTATACTAGTGAGAAATTCCTACTGAAACGTGTTTGTTATCGTGTTTGTTGTCGGAAAATAGTCGAAATAATTTTTGACTTGTAATTTTCTTAGCTTTACAATAGCACCTTATACTAAAAAATTCTGTTTTATATGTTTACAGTCAAAATTCTATAAATGTCTTACTTTCTTTTAAAATGTATTCTTTCTGTATGCTTAATTAAACAGAATAAATTTCCTAATTATTTCTTAACTAGTTAAATTTAAATGTTCTTGAAAAATCCTTCAAGAAAAGTATATAAAAGAGGGCTTATTTCTCATTCTGCACTGACAAAGTAAAATTTGGATCATCTTTAAATGATGTAAATTTATTGAGCCAATACATGAACAGTGCTTCCAAAATGATTGATAAAAAAATTGTTTAATTCTAATAAAAATTTATTTATTAATTATTCAAATATATTTTATTAAGTCAAATATATTTTATTAGTACAAATATATATTATTCAAATATATTTTATAAAAATATCTTAAGAAAATAGTTTTATTTAGTATATAAAAAAATAAAAATTTTCACTAAAATGACCAATTGAGAAATTTTTTTTAAATAAAATGTGATATAATAGTTCAAATATTTTTTCCCAGAACCAGTAATTCTTGATAATATTTTGAATCAATGGAAAAATTAAAAATAATACAGAGTGCATAAATTCTAGGAAAATATTTTAATATTTTTAATAATATATTTATGTATTGTTTGGCTATATATATATATATATATATAAAACTTTCTGATTTTATTAAACATAGGTAGAATGGAAAAGGAAATTTCTTGAGTTTTGAAAACCATTGTAGGCTATCTGCAGCGTAAAATACTCACTGAATTCATAGAATTAAGATCTTAATTTCAAATTTAAATTTTTAGTTGATGAAAATTTGTTTAATAATGGTAGTCTTTTTAGGTATAAAATGAAGTAGAAAGAAGGCAGTGGTGCACAAAGAGACATGTTTGATGACAACAGACAGTTTCAACACAAGTAACTTCAATAAAATAATAACATTATGTATATATATATATATATATATATATATATATATATATATATATATATATATATATATATATATATATATATATATATATATATATATATATATTTATATATATATATATACATATATATATTTATATATTTATATATATATATATATAACATTTCCAATGATACACAAGAGTGTCAATACATCTACTCTCGAACAAGGCAGAAATATGTCTGACCACAATATACAGGGTTTGATCTGTAGAGGGCGCACATTTACTCTAGTCAGGAGAATCTATTATGTAGAGAGGGTTAAATCGGATAGTTTTTTTGTCTTGTGCCAGCTTGGCTGACAGTGTAGGGTGCGCTGCTCCACTTTTTCATTCTGAACCATATTTGGTGTGGAGTCCGACTGCTTCAGAACACACATGTCATAAGGACCTGTTTATAGGGTATGCAACCCTTCAAATCTCATTCATACTCAGAAAGGACAAAGACAGGATAGATAGAAAGTACATCAATGCCCAAACCGGGATTCAAACCCAGGACCACCCTATCCACAGTCAGGCACTCTGACCACTAGACAGGGTGGTGGGCACCAGAGACAGTGATACTTTAATATCCTAACAGTTTTAATAATAAACTTTAAATTAATTGAAAAAGTTTAGGGATGGATTTCGATGGAACTGAACTCTATACAAAAAAATTTGTGATTGCAAGATGTTATCCTGTAGTAAAAAAGAAATAGAGATTATCTATTTAAATACTCAACAATTTCTACATCAATTGTAATTTGTGAACATTCATTCCGTAAATTTAAGCTAATTCTGAGGTCTAATACGAGCCACCATGACTCAAAATCATCTCTAAGTGGTTTAACATTTTGAAGTATAACTGAAAATATATTTTCAGTTATTTTATAGTACATACAGAATTTTCTGTCATTTCCATTGCATTCATATTATAAGTATACACTATTTAACATAATATATTATATACGTGTGTAGTTATATTATATATATATATATATATATTATATTCTTATCATACTTAATTCATTTTATTAAAATATTCTTATTATGTTACTATTTTTGAAGGGATGCCAACTATCCTCACAATGCCACTGCGACTGGAACCAATCTACACTCAGATAGTCTACTATTGGTCAAGCAAAGGGGTCGCATTCTTGGACTTGGTGTTAAGTGTAGTCACTGTCTCTGGGAATGAATCCCAACCTATAGGTGTGGGGTAGCATCATGGTAAGCGCCAAGGTTGGAAATGTTCAGAGCTGGTGGCTAAACCATACTTTGTAGATCAGCATCGTGGGTGGCACCGTCATGCCTGATTCTACACGTTACATGTTAAACACTTTTCATGCTGTACTTCCTATTCTGGTTTGAGAATTTCTCTCATCGACTGTTTTTGACATACAAAATACTAAAAAATTATGATCTTGAGATGCTGTTCAAATTGATGCGAAATAAGTTTTAGTAAACAGTATTAGTACATTAAAGAATTTGAATTCATTTCCTGCCAAAATATCTTAGTTGGAAGAACTTCACGGTCAAAGAGTTTTTGCTGCACATCTCATACACTTTCGACATAGTTGTAAGTTTATTCCCACCTAACAAGTTACCTTAATTTTTCAGACATCACTATTACCAAAATTGATAAAATGCTACGTTGCAAGTTGATATATTCCTAACACTACTAAATATTTCAGATAACATAGATATGGTCATTCTCAAAAGACATGTAAAAATACTGATTATATATATATATATATATATATATATATATATATATATATATATATATATATATATATATATATATATATATATATATATATATATATATATATATATATATATATATATATATATATATATATAGGAAATGTACACAACATAGTAATAGGACTAATGTTAGTACTTTACAAATTTCCAAATGTCCTAATTTCTTTGGTCCCAATGCTGCATATTCCAAATCTTTTCCTATGGGGATTCCTTTAAGAAGAACTGATCTGGGGGGGGGGGTAGGATCCGGAGGAAAATCCCAATAGGAAAAGATTTGATAACATTTTCATTTTCTTTCTTTAATGAGACATGGGAATTACAATCCACTAGTACTCAAGTGAACAGTTTCTTTTATCTTTTCCTCTCCTCTCCTTTCTTTTCTCTTCTCCTTCGTTGTGGTAGTCTCAAGGGAGATTAAGGTCTTTCTTTGAGTCACTATACAGATCTTGTTGCTATCAGTTTCTCTTGGGGTCAACATCACCAGCGTGTTTGCCATGCGTGGAAACACTTGTCCCTGGAAAAGAGCATCCTGTTAATTGAGATCCCCAGTGAGCAACACATTAATTTGGGCCCTATTTTATGTAAACGGGAACATGTAGTAGTCCTCTTCACACTAAACAACTGAAATGAATCAGACGATCTTGCAGTAACTGTGCGACTCGTTAAGGATGGAGTACAAATCAGTTTCATATTGAAAACCGATAAGATTTGATTAGCATTGTTGCAGTTATCTGCTTACCCATGTAGGACTCCATGGTGGGTGATGCGTCAGACTTCAAATATTTTAGTTTCCCATGGGAGTATCTTCTCCTTTTTCTCTCCCTCGGGAGCAACAAATTGATTTTTTGATGCTAATTGTTTCATTATATGAATAAAAGAAGATTTCTTTTTAAATGTGTCTCCCTTTCTTATCGAGAAGTGTATATCTGGTGCAATAAGTATATTGGAATACTACGTTCCGGTGATTTACTCATTGAAATATCTTCTGTTAGTCCAAGCATATCAATAAAAAACATGCAAAAACTAGCCAATTTGGATATCATTGTCATACGCCATGGTCACTGCTTCATCTGCTTTGATTCACTGCTTCTTCTGCTTCAGTAGAACCTGATTTAGGTTGTAAGAAGTTGGGACCCGAATCAGTGTCAAATTTTTTTCCTTTGCTCGTCGGTGCTTCAATGATCAAAAGTGATGACCTTTGAATGCCGGCTTGTATTGTTCCCTACAGGCATCACATTTGACATAAATTACTCTCTGTTCTTTTGGTTTTTCATAATTTTGATGCTTTATACTTTTTAAATGGGTATTCGTGTACGATTGTCTGTAGTACTAATCGAAGCACTTGAGTTTGAGTTCTCTCTCCTTCTTCGGCTTACTAAAATCCTTGTCTTTATTCAAAAGATGCTTTGGTTCTGGATAAGTTCAATCAGTTCCACCTTTTTAAGTTTCAAGTATTCTCGAACATTATTTTCTACCCATTAGTTTTTTAAATCTGGCACTCATTTAGATTCTATCTTTGTTATATCTTTATAAACTAAATGCATCTAAATGCTTAAAATATTGAGGGGGCTCGCTCAAATTTAATGGTGAATATTTTTATTATTTAAAGAGAAGACCTGCAAGAGTAAATGTCGAATGAATAAATGATAGAAATCATAAGACTCTTTCGTCTAGAAAATTCAAACCGGGTGACTCAAGAATGTGAGCACTTATGACTAAAAAGGATAATTTTTGCTATTTCTGTATAACATGTCATAAAGATCTGAGATATAATCCTAATAACCGAAAATATATAATCCTATATATATTCGAAATAAAATATATACGGAAATATATAATGAGTTATAATCCTAATATCGAAAGGACTTTCGAAAGAGTGCAATTGTATTTGATGAGGAAAATGTAACGAAGGAATGAAAGCAGAGTGAAAAATCTTACTAAATGGTTAAATGGGCTTAATATCCCCTTAGAAAATGGTGAATGTTTTACATTTATCCATAAATATGAAAATATGTTTCCAGAGCAGAAAAATCTTAATCAGCAAAGAATACATTAAAATTCATGTGTTGCTGAAAAATATTTTTCAGGTACTGCTTAAGTTACCTAAAATGAAGAAAACGCTTGATCAGAATGAAGAAATATGTCAAACCGTCTTCGAAGCTTTAAACTAGAAATTTTAATAGCTTTTGTCAGCTATTAAAAATAAATCTGAAACACTAAATCTTTCTTATCTATCCAGCTACTTTCTGGATAACCTGACCTTTTTACCAGATATTTATTTCCCACATTTTTGAGAATTTTCTCAATTTTGTGGACATTGTCCCTCTTATCATATCTTATCAGTTAATTTTCATAAAAAGCTCCTTTTATGTATTCATTGTTTAAATCCTTTATTCTATAAGTGACTGGGTCGGTTTCTAATGCTTCAGGGATGACGAATATTTCTTCTGTAAAATTTGCCTGATAACTTTTTCTAAAAGTCGTTTTATATATTAATATTCTGACTTTATCTCCTACTTGAAAATAGACTAAATTGTTGACAAAATCATCCTTTCCGCTGTACACCTCTTCTTTTAATAATTCATTTGATTTGAATCAATTCAGCAGTAGATTATAAAACTTGTAAAATTGCTTATACTTTTCGTTCCTTTCCACGATCTTCATAGATTTTTCGATAACTTCACTATACCAGCACTTAAGCTCAGAACGGCTAAGGGTACCATCGCAAAAGTGGATAAATCCAATGAACTGCAAAGGAACTTTGTAATGGATGGCGAAACCTTTATCTTATGATAATGGTGGTAGGTCTTTCTATACACGTAAGTTTTATTCCATAAATACTCTTCCATCTTTATTTATAAGGATGAAATATTTTTTTTGGTATTTCAAAAACGGATTGATTAAATCAAGCATAAAAAATCATATGGTTCTTGCATGCACTTTTTATACAATCGATTGAACTCTTCTTTCATTAGATTACCATCTACTTCCCTTATGATATGTTGAATCTCCTTCTGCTGCTGGTTAAAAATATTAAATAATTACAGTTTCTCCTGATAACAATAGCCGAGCTGGCAGCTGAATGGTTAGTGCTCTTACTTTCGGTTCAACAGTTCGTGGGTTCGAATAACACCTTGGGCATGGATGTTTGTAGTGGTTCAGAATCCACTTTAAGCCGTAGGTCCCGGTCCAATTAGCTCTCGTGTGGAAAAAATGACCGTTGAGTGACCAACAAACAAACCAAACCTGATAACAATAGGACTTCTGTATTATGATTGAGAAAGTTAAATTTTTTGAGGCATTCTTCTTTCAACTCCTGATGAAGAAATCTTCTACACTCTTCTGGTCTTCCTCTGCCACACAATCATCAAAGACAACAACATTTTTACAAGAGAGGTCCAGATCGTTCACTGTTATAAAGTCTTTTGTATCAGAGGAAAATTAGGTTCCTTTCTTGCCATATTTTTTAAATATCTCGAGCATGATTTTCTTTTTCTTTTTGGGATACTTTGTTAATATATCTTTAATATCCACTCAATCACACAAACATACTGTATTTCTCTTTCAGCTTAGTGTACTTGGGTTCAAACATATCTTTAACGCAAATGAACAGGTTATCAAATTTAAGATAATCGTAAATAAAAGTCAGCAATAAATTCTTTTTACCAGTACCTAAAGTTCCAGCAATCAGAAGTCTGAAAGGGTATTTCGGTAATTAATAATGCTGATTTGCATCGGCTAATTCTTTTGGTTCTGTATAATCTTCAATTGGAATCATCTTAATTTAATGTTGAAAAACTTTGATTCCAGTAAAACATATTCTGCTTTGTGTAAAAAATAATTTGCTTCCAGTAAAAAATAATTTACTTATTAATAAAAGAATTCTTTACAAAAAGAGCGAAAGAAGCTAAGAGAAGAAGTTAAAAATGATCTGAAAGTGTTTAATATTCAAGCGTAGTTTAGAAAGAACAATGAACAAAATCTTTAATAAAAATTAGATCTCCAGAAAACATTGTCTGAATTTCGCAAGCCTGTAACAGAGAAAATTCAGCAACAAGATGTTACTAGAAAAGAACATTTTAAGGCTATAAAATATGCTGTTAATAAGATTCCTTTTGCGACTGAACCATTTCCAGTGACTACAGATATCTTCTAATTTGATAAAGACTTGGATGCAGTATTTTTTGAGAAAAATAATTTTCCAAGGCTCTCAAAGTTGTACGACAAAAGTAGTTGACTCCAAGAATGCTTTGCAAGAAGTTATCAATAGAGTAAGTAATACTTACTTAAAATTAGCTCATCAAAAAGGAAACTTTTTAATTAAGGTTACTCTAATGACGATGAGAGAAAAGAAGACAGACTATTATCTAAAGCTGATTACACAAATAGGGTACAACTCAAGCTTTTTACAAAATCCGGCATCTGTCAAATGTGGCTCTTTTGGTATGAAATAAACAAAAGTATATCTGTTGAAGATGTTTCATATTCCTTTACCCAAAACGTTAGTGACTATAATGAAAAAATGTTCTCTATAAATAAATGGTACTGTTAATTTTGGATTCGAGGAATTCTGAAGAGTTTACAATTAAATATTCCAAACCTTTTAGATTTAAGCAGATCCCCCCTCAGTCTTTTTCAATGTACGTTTCTTGGAATAACATCAAAGATGAGAAGTTTGCATACTATGATGGCCATCAGTGGTTAGATTTGTCGCTCTCACATGGAAATAACACTGTTAAAGGGTTGAATCGTTACATGCTGAAATTTTTTTGAAAACTATCCACCAATTTTTCCACTATTTGGTATAGTTGAAGAACGACAAAGAATTGCATCAGGCTGAAAGATTTGTATAAGATAGATTTAACAAAATGCAACAACCTATCTAAACTTTTAGGATTCGAACCTGCAAGATATGAAGAGTCTGAACAGATTGGCAAGCATATTTCTGACTTATCCGTGGCAAAGATAACATTTATACACATTGTGATGTCGCGGAGGGAGCCTACATTAGCGGCTTTCACTCTTCAAACGTAATCTCTTCCTTTACGAATGTTAATCGCCCAGGTAGTCAAATCATAAAATCATTTCATAAACCTCTATTTTTTCTGTTCGGATGGAGAGTGTTCTCAGAATCAGAATGAGAATAACGAACCATAGAGGTGATTTAATTCCCCTCAATAAGCAAGAAGTGCAATAAAATTTTATTGCCCTCTAAATAAAGAAATGTAGAAACATAGACTTCAAAGGAAGAGTAAGAAGATACAAGGAAGAAAATTTTTTTCAGATGCGTTAATGCAGACAAGTGCTTTAGAAGCGAAACAATTTGTCCACGATAAGTTGAATGAAATATTTAAAAAAAAAGGAAAAAACATGCTGCTGGACTGAAGTTTCTTAAAATTTGATTTAATAGCAATACAGCTATTAAGTTAAAAAGAGTAAGAAAATTATTTCTATAATAAATGAACAAAATATTTGAATTGAATAACATCGATTATTATTACGATGATGACGTTAGTAGTTTGTGTGAAATTCAAACTGTTTCTGGAAAAGCCTTGAACTCACAATAAATTTATTCACTGGTGTGAGTAAGGATCTCTTTTCTTTTTTTCCCCCTAAGATTATGTCACAGTATAGTTAACTTTACAACAAAACTCTTTCTATTCAGTATAATTACTTCGTGTAAAAAAGAATCGTCGGGACCTATTTTTAAACTTATGGAAATTAGAAACTCATGTATGCAAAAGATATTGACGTTTTGACATTTTCAGAAAATTAACAATTGCAAATTTATATTTCAATCATCAAATTTATATTTCGCAAAGCAAATTTATATTTCGATCAAAGGATCATTTTCGCCAAAAACATTTAAAACCATATAAAGTTTGATAAAATTATTTTATGCAAAATTCATTATGTACGATTTACTTTATAAACTAAAGATATAAAGTTTTAAATTTAAATTGAAATTAAAGGTTTCCTTAAATTTTTTCTTCTTTTAAGTAGTTTAGAAATCTTCAGCTAAAACCTGTAATAAATTATCAGCTCTAACTAAAAATAATTAGTATTTATTCTCTTTGAAATTTTAGAAATATGAATGATTAATTTATTTAAATAATACATGTATGTGTGTTTCAAATTACACGGTAATTTTGAGTTACGTTAAAATATTTGAATAAAAATCAACCATATTTTTACTCATTAAAAATTCCTAAATTCAATAAAATTAAAACAATTAAGAATATCATCAAGAATAAAACTATGATTATATAATTAATGAATTCATATATATATTTATACAAAATATTGTAAACTTTTAAAGCATTATATAAATTTTTGGAATGTAGTTGTACCGAATCCTAAAAATTAATGTTTCACTTTAAAATTATAATGAAGATAATAACTTCTAGATCAAAGTAATTATGTGTTTCAATGGATTATAGGAAATAAGATTTTATTTCCCTCCAAAAGTTTAAAAGTTTCACCACTATTAAAAAATAACTTGCAACACATGTGTTTACTTTAAAATCGAAACCTTTGAATTGCCTAAATCTTTAAGTATTAGTAGCAAAATTTAGCAACTGGAAAAGCACCCTACAGAATTACTGAATTCAGTTATCAAAAAAGACGCAGAAGAAATACATATTACATATTGTTTTCCAATGCATTCTAAATAGGAATAGCCTCTTATTATGCATATAACGAATAAAAGAAAACATACTCAATTTTGTAATAAATTCTAAAACACATAGAGAATCTCTAATTTTCAACTTGCAATATGACTTTACAGTTCACTAAACTAGCACGCAATATTGATACTCTTTATCAACTGAATACATTTTTTATTAAATAGATTCTAAGAATTCAATCTTTTCTAAGTTTCTATTGACAATCAACCATATTAATGTATACAAAGATTCAGAAAAATATTTAATATATTTATAAATTGTATCGTAATATTAAATTCACACAAATATGTTTGAATCATAATTTAATAATAAACTATCTTCCTAATATTCCTAATATTAATATATATAATAAACTATCTTCCTAATATTAATAATAAACTATCTTCCTAATAATATGAAAAGTGTTGTTTATAACAAAAAATGTTTATCAAAAGTTATTAAATAAATTTTATTTTGTGCGCAATATTTTATATTCCTCACTAAATAGTTGTATACTTGCTAATTTATTTGTGATTTTTTTTTAGATGTTATTATTTAAATTTGTGATTTTTCAGCTTGGTATTTGTCATTAAAGTAACTGAATAAAAAGTTTACTTTTATGCATAAGGATATAACTAAACTAAATATTTGTTCTAAATGCTTTTCAAAAAATATCGTATGAAATGATTCCATATAACCATCAGCATTCTGCGACTTTTTCAATCTCAAATAATATGGGGAAAATCTATAAATATTGCCCCATTTCTGATGAATCTAATATTGTCAAACGAGATGTAATCTTAAGATATATGCTTAAAAATGAAGTAAAAATCAACTAAATTAAATCAACGGTCTGAGATAAAAATGGCAATCAGCTGAAATTGAAATATACGAAATACCACCAAAGGATTCAATCTACTAATAGGATCAAAAGACTTCAAATTTGTATGTTCATATATTATTTAATAAAAAAATGGTGCGAATATGTCCATTCACCTTTGATGGAAATTTTTCTTCAGATATAAAATTTTATAAAATTATTACCTAAAAATCAATTGCAAATGATTGTAAATAGAATGAATGAAATCATGTAATAGGCAAAAATACAGTGTTATATTTGTCATTTTTGCTTCGTCATCGGAACATGCTACTTGCCCTCTGGTTTTGATTTTAAAATCGATATTTCAGAGAAATATAGTTTTACAGGTCAAATATAGTTTAAAATTCATTTAAATTGCAATAAATGGTATGAGTTAAAAATAAAATTGAAAAAATATTGATAAAAATTGTCATTATCTATTTAAACATTTTTCTCAATCATCTTACTGTAAAATAAATTTTAAATTATTTTAACGGTCATACGATTTTGAAAATTTATTTTTAAATTCTCACGAAGCATTCACTATAAAAATTTTAATTGGTTACAACAATGATATTTCAAAAATATATTACTATTTCTTTTAAGAATTAATGAAAAATAATGAGATAAATGTCAAAAATTGTAATTAAAGGATTATAATTAATACATAAAAATTCTAATTACTTATAAGAATATTTTGAATTATAATCAATTATACCTGTACAACTTAATTTTAAAAATTAAAATATGCTGTATAAATAAAATTATGATAAGCATTTGTATACAAGTATTTTAAATTTTAATAATGTTGAATAAAAGAAATACCAAAAGTTTGTTTAATGAACAGTCAGAAATTAATTTATTTGACTATAATTTAACAAGTGTTTTGAATTCAAGGAGTAAAAATAATTTCGATTTAAAATTATAATATCGAAATGGCTAAATATTTAGCAGCACAATGCTTTAAATGTTTATCAATATATATATTAATACTCAAGCAAAAAAAAAATTATACTATTGCTTTAATTTTGAAGATTTAAGTCTAGAAGTAGAAATTTTTATATTTTCTTTGACAAAATAATTGGTTTTTAGGTTAAATTATTTTGCTTGTTTTCTTAGAAATTAGGATTAGAGACTTGAAATAGCATATAATTCAACAGAATATACCTTGTGTACTTAATTCAAGTATATAAGTTGGAAAAACTTTTACTCTCTTTGAATGAATAATACTGTATAAAGCACAATTAATAAGGTAAAATATTGCGCGCAGTAAAATATGTCCAACATCCGGCTTAAAAGCTGTCTCATGTCGTCGCAACTTTCCTCTCTCTTTTAGGCAAGCTTCACTTCTCATAGAGCTTCTCATTCATAGGATATTCCCATTATATTCTGATGACAGTTCTAGTTTGCCTTCAAGAAAAGTCTATTTCTCAAGAAACTCGTTTCATTAAATATTAATTTCATAATGTTTTGTAAATTATTTAGGATTTTTCTCAAGAGAAATGTATAAATTAATTAATAATTATATTAGAAATTATTGAATAAGCAACGTATGAAGGGGTTTGAATATATTTAAATATTAAAACATCAAATAATTAACTTAAAAGTAAATTAAATGCTATAAAATGGAAGTACTTCTTAAATGTAAAAGAAAATTATTTTAATAAGGTAATAATATATGCATTTGAAGGAATGAATTTTCTAATAAATATTGTAGGGATATAAGACAACAGTAATTTATAGGTAATTCTTAATAATTATTCTTTCAAATTATTTTGTCTATACGTATACATTATAGAAAACAAATGGTTGATAGTTTAGTTTCTTCGAGCCACTTATTACTATGTTCATCAGATTTATATTCCCTAATTATATTGTTTTTAATTGAATAAACCTTGATCATTTGTATTTATTAATTATTTGATAATGTTGTGAGAGATATTTTGAATTACTTAAAAAAGTAAGACATGAAATTGTATTCCATCAAAACAAAGTCCTTAGATGCATGGCAACGTAATATAAAGATAAAACATTGATTACCTTGAGAGATATCCAAAAATCTTCAAATAAATTGAATGAAAACAACCATTGAAAATAGGCGGAGTAATATAAGTTTTTGAAATATTACTTTAAAAATTGGCAAAATTTTTTTAAAATATTTTTAATAATTAAAAGTTTCTTAAATAACATTATATTGTATTTTATTTCTTAAATAACATTATGATATTATATGTGGGTTTCTTCGAAATATTCTGAATACCGTCTTTTCTGGTAAAAATAAGAATTTAAATACCGTCAGTTTTTTAATGAGTTTCGATATTATTATTATTAAGTATCATTATGAATATAAATTAATTTTTATGTAACAAGTAATAATTACTTAAAAGTAAATATGTAAGTCGACCATTATTGATAAATTTCGTAATATAAAATAAAAATTAATTTATATTACCATTTTATGGAGCCTGCACTTTATTAATCATGATGCATAAAAGTGCTTACGAAGTATAATGAAGAGTGAATTAATTTGATTTCCAAAATAGAATGATGAATTACTTGTTTAAAACTGCCGAGTGTACTCTTCAAAAAAATAAAGAATTAAAATATTCCCAATTTTTGTAAAAAAATTGTATTGGTAACATAGAAAATTTTATTTCAGATAATCCTTGATAATTTTATTCCAGGAAATATTAAATATAAACAACTATTAGGGTTATTTTGATGTTTATTTATTCAAAATAAATGTGCTTCTGTGAAATCATTTGTTTAGAATTTTTTGTGAGCTTGAAATACCTTAATATTTGTCTGATATTTTTTTATGAATATCGGACTTATTTTAGTATTCTTCCTGTAAAGTATGGGTTAATATTTAATACATTGAAGAGCATATTTTTTTATCATAATTAATTTTATGAACTCTCTATCTTAATATTATGTTACTATATTTTTATATCATATAGTATTATATAAATAGTAATTGGTAAATTAATCTTTTCAAACTATCAAAAGAAATAATAATAACCTTGGAATAATTTCATAACGAAATTTGATGCAGCTCTAAGAATTAAATTATGAATTCATAAAATTGTCTACAATTATATTTTGCGAAATTAAAATTGCAGCATTTTATATAGATGCAAATCCATAAATTGTTAATGAACAAAAATATAGTTATGAAATAAAAGTTATTACAGATAATGAATATATTTCTAGAAATGCACTTCTTTCACTTTTTTATTAATAATAAAAATATGAAATTATTTATTAATAACAAAAAAGAGTAATATTTTTATTAATAATACATGTCTCAAGTAATCGATACTGTTGAAATTATTTAAAAAAATTATTTTTATAAAGCTGAACATCATTAAGATTCATTCAAATTAAAGTTTTGAAAAAAGTGTTGCATATTGCTTGAAATATAATAAATAATGCCGCTATGATGTCTTTGAAGACTCTTTAGAGTAAAAAAATTTTTAGCCTACAAAAAACAAGTAGTCACGTAATCCGAATGAGTGATTTGCTTACTAATATATAGAAAAAAATCGTTACATGTACGTTATAAAACAATTACAGTAGAACATCATTATTCCGGACAAATAGGGAATACAAGTTGTCCAAATTAATGAAAGAACGGGTTATACAATATATCCTATAAATTGAGCCAATGTACATAAATGAATTACTGTTCACAATTAAAGTTGTATTTTGAATTCAAATAAATGAAATCCAAAACTTTATAAGACAAAATTAAGTATAGCATGAACATACATTATTTTACTTATACCATTGATTCTCAACCTGTGGGGCGCGACCCCCTAGGGGGGCGCGAGCATATCCAAGAAAAAAATGTTATTTAAAAAAAATTATTAAGTGACTGAAAGGAAAGAACACACAAAACAAAATACATTTTGACATAATTAATAATTAACTTATGAAATTAAAACAACATACTAAATTAAAAACAAATTTAATAATTATTAGTGACTTCCTTGGGTCTGTTTTTCAGAGCAAAGTTTATAGAAGGAGGGTTTAATATTAGACACAGTAGAAAATCCAGTTTCAGAAAAGATAAGATGTTGAAAATGGTAGTTGAATGCGAAATGCCCTTGTTTTTAGTGCAGAAAATTCATCATCCACTCCTGCCAAAAATTCAAAGAATGATTTATTACTCAATTGTCTTTTGGTTTCACCGCTTGCAATGAAGTCTATGAAGGTTTCTTCCTCTACAATTGAGAGTCTTTCGGAAGTATTTTGAGATGGATCCCTCACCCACTTTTAAATTCATATCAGTTTGTCGTCAGCCAGAAAGTACTTTTTAAAATTCATTTCTAGCATTGCTAAATGATTTTCAATGGTAACAAAAACAACTTTTACATGTTGTTCTTCAGTCTTGTAAGTTTTAATACAATCGTTAAAATTTGCAAACATTGTTAAGTTTACTCGCTTTAAATTTCTGCTCCACAATTCCAATTTCCTACAACGAACATTAACTTAATCACTCGTATACAATATATGTGTATTTGCTCCCTGCAGTTGAAGATTCAAGTTATTTAATTTCTGGAATATTTCGACCACGTAGCTCAATTTATCATATATAAACTATAGCAAAAATTCCTAGCTTCCGGTCTGTTTTCCTCTTCCAGAAAAACGGGAATTCTTCTCTTAATTCATAAACACGTTGCAAAAATTTCCCTCGTGATAACCATCTTGCCTCCCAATAAAATAGGAATGCTAAATGTAGTGCGCCCATGTTTTTACAAACTGCGGAAAAGATTCTGGATTTCAGGGGTCTCATTTTTATATACACTACTGGCCATTAAAATTGCTACACCAAGAAGGCGACATGCTACAGACGTGAAATTTATACGAAAGTAAGAAAGTGCTGTGATATGCAAATGATTAGCTTTTCAGCGCATTAAAAAAAACAGGCTGCAGTAGCGACACCTAAATTGTGTTTAAATGAGGAAATTGTCCAGCCCGTTCCTAATACACAAATTGCATTTGAACGTTGTTGCCTGGGGAAAAGTTGTTGTGATGCCTCGTGTAAGAAGGAGAAATGCGTACCAGCACGTTTCTGACTTTGATAAAGGTCAAATTGTAGAGTACCGGGATTGCGGTTTATCTTATCGCAGTATTGCTGCTCGCGTCGGTCGAGATCCAATAACTGTTAGCAGAATATGGAATCGATGGGTTCAGGACGGTAATACGGAACGCCATGCGAGATCTCAACGGCCACCTATCATTAGCAGCCGAGAAAGGCATATTATCCACATGGGCGTAATGGATCGTGCAACCAAGTCATTAGCCGTGAGTCAAGAAACGGGGTCGTTTGGAAGACAACAAGTGTCTGCACGAACAGTTCGACGACGTTTGCCGCAGCATGGACTCTCAGCTCGGAGACCATGGCTGCGGCTTCCCTTGACAATGCGTCATAGACAAGAGCTCCTTCAATGGTGTGATCAACGACAAACCTGGGCGCATGAATGCGAGACGTCATCTTTTCAGATGAATCCAGGTTCTGTTTACGGCATCATGATGGTCACATCCGTGTTTGGCGGTATCGTGGTGAACGCACACTGGCATCGTGCATTCGTCATCATCATACTGGCCCATCACCTGCCGTGATGGTATGGGGTGCCATTGAATACACGTCTCTGTCACCTCTTGTTCGCATTGACGGTGCTTTGAACAGTGCACATTACATTTCTGGTGTGTTATGACCCGTGGCTCTACCCTTTATTCGAGCCCTGCGAAAACCTACGTTTCAGCAGGATAATGCCCGGGCGCATGTTGCCGGTATTGTACGGACCTTCCTTGATACGGAAATTGTTCGGCTGTTGCCCTGGCCAGCGCGTTCTCCAGATCTTTCACCAATAGAAAACGTCTGGTCAATGGTTGCCGAGCGACTGGCTCGTCACCAAACGCTAGTCACTACGGTTGATGAACTGTGGCATCATGTTGAAGCTTCATGGGTATCTATACCTGTACATGCAATCCAATCTCTGTTTGACTCAATGCCCAGGTTATAACTGTTGCAATTACTGCCAGAGGTGGTTGTTCTGGGTACTGATTTCTCAGGATATATCCAGCCAAATTTTTTGAAAATTTAATCACTTGTTATTTCTAGTATAGTATATTTGTCCAATAAATATAATTTTGTTATCTGCATTTCTTCCTGGTGTAACAATTTTAATGGCCAGTGGTGTAGTTTACTACGGTTACATCTGTAGTTAACACAATATTCAATCCAGGACTCATTTCTTTGGAAGCCAAATCTTCTCTGTGGATCATGCAATGTGTCCAGACACACTGTGACGATTTTTGTTTTTACAAGGGATTGAATACTTCGGAATCTTCCGGACATAGAACGAGCACCACCGGTGCATATTCCGACGCAATTTTTCCATTCTATGTTTGCCTCGTTCATAAAATCATTTAGATAGCAAATAATGCAAGTGATAATGCTTTAAGTTTCATTGGTTTGCAGAAAAGTAATTCTTCTACTACTGACAAATCATCACAAAATCTAAGACAGAGAATGAAATGAGCATTTTTATTACTATCTGTTGCCTCATCGAGTTGTATTGAAAATAATTTGTCACGCAACTTCGACAAAAGCTGAAACTACATCTTCAGGTGTATCAGCAATTCGACGGGCAACAGTATTATTTGAAAGAGGTATAGACTGCAATTGTTTTGCAAAATTATCTCCAAATACAATTTCTACAATCTCAATTGCGGCTGGAAAAAAAGTTCGTTACCAGTGGTGTGAGGCTTTTTGCATCTAGCTATTTTATGTGAAACTTTGTAAGAGAGGCAATGAAAGCTTTTTCATTCACAGACAAAGTTTTTATAAATGATGATGTTTGCTTTTTGAATGATTTTAATTTTAATTCGAAGAAATCTCTAGGTTTGTTTATGTACTCACTATGAAGCCTTTCCAAATGTCGTTTAAGTTTAATAGGTTTCATGTTTTCTACTCGATCCATCGAATTATAAATCAAAGTATAGGGGTCCGGTTCACAGTCTATGTAACCTACACTATCGAAACCCTTCCTTTTTCCCGGTTTTTATCCATATATTATCCGGATATGATGCACACCTGTTTATAAGAGAACTAGGGAATGCTAATGGAGTCATTGACGTCATACCTAACACCGAAGAAAAATGCATCTCATTCAGCAAAGAGGTGGGGGCAAAAATGATAGAATCTGGTGAAGGAATGATAGCCAAGCTCCCAGGAATAAAATTAAGATTTATTGATTCATTTCGGTTCATGGCCAGCAGCCTCGATAGTTTAGCGAAAAACTTGAAAGATTTCAGAGAGACTGCTAAATACTTCCCCAAGGACAAGCTACTACTTGTCACCCGAAAAGGTGTATATGCATACGATTGCATGGACTCCTGGGAAAATGCGTAGAAACCAAGCTGCCCTCACAAGAAGACTTTTGCAATAGAATGACTGATTCACATTCATCTCAAGAGGACTATAAACACGCCGAGAGAGTATGGATTGCCTTCAATATCAAATATTTAGGCGAATATTCCGATTTATATGTAAAGACTGATATACAGATCTTGACTGGTATTATAGAACATTTTAGGGCTGCCTATAAACTGGAGCCTGCATGGTACTTCACTGCACCGGGGCTCTCTTGGGATGCTATGTCAAATTCCACTGGTATAGAGTTAGAGATATTAAGCAATTATGATACGGTACTAATGCTATAAAAAGGCACGGAGGTCTATCTCAGTGCTGTAACAGATATGGGAGAGCTAATAATAAATACATGAAGGACTATGATAAAACTATGGAATCCAGTTTTCTAATGTACCTAGACGCCAATAACCTATATGGTTGGGCAATGAGCCAATTCTTGCCATATAACGGTTTCAAGTGGGGGAATGCTGATATTGATGTGACCAAAATAGCGGATGACGCAGATAAAGGATACATTCTAAAGTGTGATCTGCACTATCCTGAATACTTGCATAATCTCCACTTGGACTTACCATTAGCCCCTGAGAACAGAATACCCGATGGATCGAAGCAGTCTAAATTTCTAACAAACATGTATTACAAAGAGCGATACGTCATCTATTACAGGGTTCTAAAACAATATTTGCAGCTGAGGCCAAAGTTGAAAAGGTGCTCAGAGTATTGGAGTTCATCCAGTCCAATTGGTTACAGAAGTATATAGACCTAAACACTCAGATAAGGATCAAGGCAACCAACGATTTCTAAAAGGACTTTTACAAACTCATGAAAAATTCCGTGTTCGGAAAGACGATGGGGAATATTAGGAAACGTCTTGATATCAGACTTCGATGTAATCCCAAGAGAGCTGAAAAATGTATAGCAAAACTGAATTTTAAAGGTAGAACTATATTTGATGAAAATTTGGTCACTATACATATGAACAAAACTAAAGTACTCTTTGATAAACTCATTTATGTTGGGATGAGTATATTGGATCTATCCAAGCATTTAATGTACGACATTCATTATAATGTGATGACGCCCAAGTATGGGAAGGATGTTAAACGGATATATATGTACACGGACAGCTTCATATACGATGTAAAAGCGGAGGAATTTTATGAAGATATGAAAGGAATTATTGACTACTTTGATACTTCGGATTACCCAGAAAATAATAAAATATTAAATTCCAAGGGTAAATAAAAAGGTTCTGGGGAAAATGAAGGATGAGCATGCTGGAAAAATTATGGAAGAATTCATCGGATTAAGATAAAAAAATGTTTGCCTTTAAGACTGAAACAAACTTGGTGAAAAAGTCAAAAGGAATAAATAAATGTGTCGTGAAAAACAGGATAACCTTCGAGGACTACAAGAATTGCCAATTCAAACGCGAAGTACAACACAGAACTATGAACCTAATAAGAAGCACAAAACATGAGAGTCATTCCATAAGAGTAAATAAAGTCGCCCTCTCTGGGGAAGATGACAAGCATCATATATTGGAAGTTGGTATCAGCACATTAGTCCTCAGCCACTACACTAAAAAAATAAGCTCTCAGAATAAAAAATATAATATAATAAATGGCAAACTAAGTAGATTGGAACGAATTTTCTAAAAAAAAAACCTTTCCGAAGATGTTTTGAGGGGACTGGCAGAAATCATTAACTGGTGATATGTCTTCGAGTTCTTACCTCTGAGTGAATCATTCAAAGAAGAATATGCTACTGAAGAATATTGGACAATTATCTCTAAATATCAGAAATTGCCGGAACATTTCATGGAAATACACGAAACCAATTTAGATTGGAAAAGCTTATCCAGGTATCAAAAAATGATTCAGAAGTTTATGGAAAAACACACCAATTTCATTGATTGGAGAACAATATCCCATTATCAAAAGCTGAGTGAATCTTTCATTCACAAATATCATGAGAAACTAGTTATGGAGTTAGTATCTGCTTTTCAAACACTTAGTGAAAATGTGATGAGGGAGCATAAGGATCAACTGAACTGGCGATATATTTCGTTATATCGATCTTTCGATGATGACTTCACTATGGAATAAAGTAGATTGGTGTTACATCTTTAAATATAAACTGCCTATTCTGTCTGATCAATTCTTCTCTCTTCATTACAGAAAAATGGTTTGCATATTACTGGTTGAAATATGCAATTAAGAAGCATTTATAAGCCCTTTCAATGAACCCAAAAGGGAAAAGATAGAAATACATCATTTAATAGTTTTCAAACTATTAAAAGGTTTAAGTCCTTGGAATTCTTTTATTTTGTATTCTTAAAACAATATTTTTCTTCAGCTCTCATCAATACTTTTAATTGTTTTTTAAACTTTTCTTCTAAACTGCCTAAGCATTCGATTAATACATCCCTTTCAGTTGATGAAAGTATAACTGATTGAAGCTACTGAATTTTTGCTCGAAAGCTACATATAAATTAATGCGATGCGAGTGCGTACCTCAATAAAATTGGTTTTCTTTTTATTCATTTCCATTTCTTTGTTTATATATTTGTTGTTTTTAAATACTTAAAATATCTCTGTAGTATATACATTTTTTTTCCTTTTTAAGAGAGCTTTTGAAACTATTGTTTTACGTAAACCTCCCATTTCAGGAAAAGGAGGTGCTCACCGAAGGGGGTACCCTTCTGTCTCAGCGACTTTTTGGTAGATAATATGTGTTAATAAAATACAACCAATACTTTTTAAAAGTGGGTATAATTTTAATAGCGAGTTTTAAACCATCGTTTTATAAAATTGCTATAGTTGAAATAGAGCCACTACTTTTATAAAAGTGGGTGAGGTTTTCATGGGGTATTTCAGAGCCATTGTTTTTTAAAAGAGGGTCGAAATATTATGGTTTTTTTTTATATCATTGATTTCTAAAAGTTGATTCGATTTTAGTGGCAAAATAGGGCCATTACTTTCTAAAATTAGCTGGTGTTTTTGCACTATTGCTTTAAAAAGTGGGTGGAAATTTTATGGGGATGGGCTTATAGTCTAAAAGTCACTGCGCCAGCTCCGGCAAATGCGCACTAGTTTTGATACTCAGCATGCTTAGGCGTTGTACGTCCTGTATCGTGAAGAAAGCATGAGAGGAGGATGTGTGAGGGCTGGCTACCCTCTCTCACTGAGAAATCTTTAGATATTCTTTGAGAACCTCCCGCCGAGTTCTTCGCCGATTTTGGAAATTTTTAACGATTTTGGGGAGGCTCAATCTTTGAATAGTCTTCTGACCGGAAACCAAATATGCTTAAAAATTAATATTTGCCTACTATTCCGCAAAATGGCGGATTTTAAAACAAAAGGAATAACGAACCTTAACGGCTAATTTTGAGAGATAATCTTGTGAAATATTTTATGTATATAAGGAGCGAGAAAATCTGTCCTATGACAGGGAATCGTAGTTTACTACTTTATCCGACCTGTAAATTCGTGTTATGCAGGTTTTAAAGGTGTTCAAAACGGACTGTGGCAAAGAATGTGATTAATCACAAAAAATTTAAGTATGAAAGGGGCAATAAGTGCTTAGTTCGATTTAATATTGTTCCTATACAAATTTTAACGCAATGAATGTGTTAACTATTGCGGAATCCCCCCGCTCTAGTGACTGAGTGAGAGCTTGATTTAAAGTACAGAAGACCAAGAAACTGGTGTGTGAATGGTGCGTATTAATGTAATGCGACATGGGTCAATCCACCGCACAAAAACGAAACATAAGATTGAGGGAGACGTCTAGCTGTCAATGCGAAAGTGGAAGTGGAGCGTGTGGTCTGGTTTAAATGCCAAAGCTGGAAAGTACCATTCTTGGGAGCGCAGGGTTAGTGCCCTGCCCTTGGTAAGTGGAAATCTCGCTGACCGCCGTTACATGGAAACCAGTAGATGCGCGGTGACGACGTGACTGTTTCTGGTCGTGCTTGTGAGAAAAGACCCCGCAATGCTGAGCGGTTAGGAGAGCAAGTGAAAGGGAGGTGAGAGGCCTTCGAGAAATCCTCTCCTTTCCGAATTTGATTGTGTATGCAGTCCGATGGATTGAGGGACCGTAGAATTGAGCCCCTACGCTGGTCCGACTTCTTATAAGCTTGTGATCTACGGCATGTTGGAGTAGGGAGGACTACACTACTGGTAGCCTTGCGGGTTACCCTGGAATACAGCTTGGAAAGGGTGGTGGATCCGTGTCGGGGACGGCCCAGGCGGTCACGCTGGAAGAAACCAATTCAATTTCGGAGCTGAACCGAACAAAACTCAAAATGTTTTCTTTGTATGTTGACACTTGTATGATTATTATATTTAGCGTCTATCATGTCTTCTAAAACAAGCCCAAAAAGAGTACCAAAAAACGCACTTTTCAGTGCGATTTGATTAAGCTATGTCGAGGATACAAAGTCGACTCCAGTTTCATAGAGGCACTTGTGGAGCATTTAGCTGCGGCAAAGGGGTGAAGCGACACCCAAAAAATGTATTAGTAGGAAGCCAATGATGGTTTCCACAGAGTGCCAGACTGAATCCGAAGATCAGATCAGAGAGCAGAAGAGCGTTTGAGCCCAAGAGAAGTAGTGGACAAAAGTCACTCGTAAGAGAACAAAGTCCAAGAAAATCGGCTCAAAGCCAAAAAGTGAAAGTAAAGTTGGGGAGACGCCTAGTGCAAAACCCCGGCAAAGAGCGCCAGAACTGTAAAGGGCCCGATTAGGTCCTATGCAGATGTTGCTAAAAACAAGGGGAAGACGAGGGCACCGACCAATGCCCTCTTAGTGTACCCAAAGCTGGGATGTGAGCTAACCTCCGAAGAGGTTTAAGACCGAGTTAAAAAGGGCGATCGATCCGAGGAAACCGGGTGTGGCGGTGCAAGGTTTAACATACTTGAACAACAATGGTGTTGCAATTAAAGTGAAGAGCACAGATGATCGCAAAGTGATGTGCAAAAGAATAAAAGAAGTGCTCAATAGTAAAGTCGAAGCTCGGGAGCCAGCACGGCGGCTGCTTCGAGTAATGATATATGACCTCCCGGGCACGGACGGCAAGGCAGAGGTACTTGAGGGCTTAAGGTTGCAAAACGAGATCCCTGATGCCCACATGAAGGTTGTCTTAAAACTAAAAGGCAAGGGATCAGACAAATACTGGGTGCTGGAAATGGTGCCCGAGATGTTTAAGGCCTTCATCAAGAAGGGAAAGGTCAGCTGCGGCTGGCAGAAACACCGGGTCAAGGAATTCCTTGAGCCCACTTGGTGTTTCAAGTGCTTCATATTTGGTCACCAGCAATCAAAGTGCCCTGAAAAGGTACAGACCTGTACTGTGTGTGCGGGAGAGCACTCTTTTAAAGAGTGTGAGAAAAAATCAACTCGTTGTGCCAATTGCGAAAGGGACAACAAATTGTTCAAACTGAAGCTAGGTTGTGGACACAAGGCAGTTGATCTACGTTGCCCACAGTATAAGAGGGAATGTGAGCGCATTTGTTCCCGTACAAACTATGGTTGATACAACCAACAGCATTGGGTATGGTATTTTGCAGATTAATCTCGCAAGACCTAGGGCGGCAACTCTGAAGATACTAAAGGAGTCAAAACTGGGTTCGTCTGATATCCTTCTCCTGCAGGAGCCCTACTTGGTGTACGGCGAGATCGCAGACTTTCCACAGACATGTTCGGTGGCTGACATCGCCGACGGAATGACTGCGGTTGTCGTCACTAACACCAAACTCAGCGTCTGGACTAGATAAGAGGATGCTCATATCGTAGCGGTAGTGAGCAAAGATCAGCGTCAATTGCTACTGGTAGTATCAGTCTATGTTCCTCCAACAGCAGACATTGGCGGTTTTCTAGAGACTCTCGAAAAGATCATATGGTTCCACGTGAGTGTTCTCATTGGAGGAGACTTTAACATCACCTCTCATAGGAGGAGACTTTAACCATCAAATGTGGGATCCTGAGTGTCCGTCTACGGTGGGAACGATGCGAGGGGAAAGCCCTTGAGGAATTTCTCATCCGAAACGACCTCATTATATTAAATGATGCAACCTCCAGGCCAATCTTTGAAACTGTGAATGGGAGGTACTGGATTGACCTGTCGGTGACGACGGGTGCTCTACAGTCGTCCTTCTCGTCGTAGAAAGTGGGTGAAAATTGCTTAAGCGATCACAACTACATTTCATTCAGGTTAGCACCAAAACTCCTAGAAAGTAAAAATACTGGTAAACTGAGACTAGGCAAGTATCGCCTTCACAGACTGGGAGCAGACTTTAATAAAAAAAGCACCCGATCTCAACGATAAGATCACTAGAGCTAAAGAAGGCAAATACAAAGACGAGGTAGTGTTAGTCATTACCAAGGTGCTACAGGATATCTGCAATAGAAGGCTTCGGCCTCGTACTAGCACGACTGCTAGGAAGCAGATTCCATGGTGGGATGACGATCTAACAACGCTACGGAGCAAAACGCGAGAGCTGAGGAGACGGTTTCAGAAATGTTCCGACTCCGATGAGCGCAAAGCCAGTAAAACGCTGTATAATAGACCAGCGGCCCAGTACAAACGACTCATACTTTTGAAAAAAGAGTCGAACTGGGATAAATTCTGTCAAAAAGAAATGAGATCCGATGTGTGGTATCTGCCATACAAACTAGCAGTTGGTAATGCTGTCAGAAGGACACCAATGAGTAGCGTCAAATTGCCTGTTGGAACTCTGAGCAATAGCGAGGAGGAAACCGTAAAAACAATTGTAGCAGTTTTGTTCCCTGTGGATGAATCGGACAAAGAGAGTGACGAGCAAATAGGCATGAGGAGTATAGCGGACTCCTATTGCAGTGGAGACGACGATCGGCCCTTAACAAAAGTGGAGATCAGGTCGGTAGTCAAATCCATGGCAAAGAAAAAGGCACCGGGACCCGACGGAATCCCGGCTGAGGTGGTGCAAACTAACTTTGAGAGAAATCCCGGAATGTTTGTACTCCTCTTCAATAAATGTCTTTATCTAAAGCATTTCCCAAGATCTTGGAAACATGCCAAGTTGGTCCTATTTTTGAAGCAGGGAAAGAACGCGTCTGAGGTGCGATCTTACATGTCGATTTGTCTACTGTCTAATTTAGGCAAAGTACTGGACAAACTCCTAACTCAAAGAATATACCACCACCTGGTGAAGTCACAGGCGTTTCACCCTGCCAAACATGGCTTCAGGCCGGGTAGTTCGTGCGACACGGCGCACGTGTGTCTTCATGACACAATCAGGTATTTCCAGGAGACAGGAAAGTACGTCAGCCTAATTTCACTAGATGTTCAGGGTGCTTTTGACAGCATGTGGAGACCAGGTGTAATGCTCCTCCTTGGTCAAGCACGATGTACACATAATATTTATATGTTGGTAAAGTGCTACCAGGAAGAAAGAAAGATAATATATAATGGCTCGGGAGAAAACTTAGTTTTCGATCCAGCAGAGGAGTACCACAGGGGTCATGTAGTGGACCACTATTCTTGAACTTAGTTGCAGACAGCGCATTGCGACTGGACATATCGGATGAAACGAGGCTGATAGCCTTCGCTGACGACATGCTGCTGATCGCGTTGGTGACTCACGAGCAAAGCTCGAGAAAAATGCGGAAGTTGCCCTCAATGCACTCAGCAAATGGGGGAAGTCTTATAAGCTGGTATTCAATCCCAGCAAAATGGTTGCCCTCACGGTCACCAGAAAGCGGAAACTTAAGAGACCGCCCGTCTTCAGGTGGGACGGAACCTCCATTATGTCTGTGCAGAAGCTAAAATTCCTGGGCGTAAAATAGGATAGCACACTCACCTTCAACTCCCATCTTAAGGAGGTGAGACAAAATAGTGTGAAAGTCATTATGGCACTCCAACGAACAGCGAGGGTTCTTTTCGGGCGCGAGCCTGAATTACTCAAACGCCTATATCGGAGTGGAACCGAAAGAATGGCTCTTTTTGGTGTAGGAGCATGATGACACAGATTGGAATGTAAAACCTTCTATGGCCACCTACAGAGTGTTCAAAGACCGGCACTCAAGGCATTCACAAGATACTACAGTACTGTTTCTACGGCTGCTGTACAAGTACTAGCGGGAGTCCTACCGTTAGATATAAAAGCAGGCATAGAGTATACAAAGCTAATGGTACTGGTAGATTGCAGGTCTTATTTCTTCAACGAGATTAATCAGCGGCCAGATGACGTTGAGCAGAGGGTTGACATTCTGAAATGTCACCCAGCGAAGCGATATAGTATGCCTTTCGACAGTGAAAAGCCAACTGGTGAGGGTCTGGAGATATTTACCGACGGATCAGGCATTGATGGTAAAATAGGTTTTGGTCTCACCATCTTGTATTTTGGGCATGAAATTGAAACGTATGGTGCTAGACTCGGTGACGAGAATTCTGTCTTTCACGCGGAAATATCGGCGCTGGGTCTGGCACTGGAATGGCTCAAAATACACTAGGGCACCAGCACTTGTCATTTATACAGTGACTCGTTGTCCTTCCTTTACTCCCTGGCCGATCCAAACAACCAGAATATCTTGGTAAACAAGGTAAAGGACTCTTACCGGGAATCTACTAGTGGTAGAGAAGTACATTTGCATTATGTGCGCGCTCACGCAGGCACTTTCTTTAACGAAAAAGCCGATATGCTGGCCAAAGAGGCAGCTAGTTCGCCAGATTCAACGCTGGATATGTCACGTCCAAGGTCGCACCTGATAAAGGTGCTGCGTAATGAAGCACTGCGTGTATGGCAGCTGAGATGGGATTGTGAGAATGTGGATCGACAGACTTACAGATTTTTCGAATCAGTCTCTGAGAAAAGTTTTCGGTAATGCTATCGTTGCCCAAATACCCACTGTACACGGACGTGTACCGGAATACCTTCATAAACGACGGTATCCGATAAGTGAGTTATGTCGCTCGTGCAATGTGGTGGGGGATTGCCAACACTTCGTACTGTTTTGTACCAGGACCTCGTATGAAAGAGCAAGTTGGTGTACAAGAGCGAAAGCTTGAATACCATCCTGGACCGGTGCAACTGGTCTATCTGGAAAAGGAAAATGTCCATTGCATTGGATGACATTCCAATGATGGAATACCAGCGTGTCGCCGACGATGGTCCGGTGGAGAGCTGGGATATAGAGGAATAGTATAGGATTTGACGGTTCGTTAAGGTGAGGTTACACAAATCTTCCACGAGAGTGTGTGTGAATATAAGTGAGTGGATGCCGGCGAGACTTCTCGCCTCATCAAGGTGTGGTTCTATGGCTCGTCTACCGAAGCAGGTGGTGGCTGTAGGATGGTAGACTTGAGTTCAAAGTCTTCGAGTAGAAATTGCAATTTATATTAAGGATGTCAAACATATAGCATATGTTTTGCTCTTTTCCTTTTATTTAATAAATAGTCTTTACAAATAAGTCACATTTGCTTTACTTTTGTCTTTTTCTTTGCCAGAAGTAGATTTATCCTTAATTTGTGGACACGAATGTACTTACATTTTAATGGTATATGAAGAACATAAGTTAAGTACCATGCATGATATATATTTTAATCCCGCGTAAATCAATACAAACTACACTGTTGGCAATTTAAATTTTTACTCCGAAAAAGTGATACGTGTCACATCTGAAATTTACATGATAAGAAGTTGCTTTACTTCCTGATTTCATTAACTTTATAACACATTTATATAAATTAGGCTTTAATAGAGGTATCTACAATATTCTTGAAAAAAGGAATTGTAAAACAGGTTTTCCATTTTTGCGTTTTAATATTGCCGCTTTATATAAAATGAATTTTGAAGTTTGTTTAAAAAGGGGTAATGCTTACGAACGTTTCTAACTTTGCTGTAAGCTTATTGATATTGTTGTTTATTGTATATCTATTCGTATTATCCGGATTAATTTAGAAAAGAATGATAATTAATGTGGCGTTAAGTAAATCTCGAAAATCTAAAAAAAGTAAATCTCTTTATAATATGCAATTTCATATCAATCATGAATGAAAAAGCTTTTCATTTGAATGTTTTCTGGAACACTGTTTTATAGTCTAATGTTATTACTAATCCATATTAACTTAAAGCAAAATCAAAACAGTCTGAATTCATGATTTATACACAATTTTTAAAATACATATAAATTAAGTACCTATATATATATATATATATATATATATATATATATATATATATATATATATATATATATATATATATATATATATATATATATATATATATATATATATATATATATATATATATATATTGAAATAATCAAAATGTTTGGAAACTTATATTCATTGAACATTGTAAAAAATTTCTATTTTGTTTGAACTTTTTATAACATTGTTAATATTTTTTAAACCCCTTTTGCAATAAAAAGGCTTGTAAAATCTTTTGAAGAAAAAAATGAAACATCAAATGTAAACTTTTGTCTCGACTAAATTTTTACACTTAAACGTTTATGCACTTAACATGAATTACTCTTGGGGAATCAAATTAGGCTGTAAAATTATAAAATATAAATAAAAACTAAAATTTTGAGTCTGTGTCAAAATGCTTTAAAATTAATTGATCGTGAGATGCAAAATCTAATTTTATTTCCTTTCACATACATCGTAATTCTGAAAACTAATTAGTTTGTCAATATTAAATGAGATTAATAAGGTGAAATCATATCTTCTGTAAAATTTTAGTATTAATTTAAAGGAAATTCATTAAAAGATTTTTTATAAAAAGTAAATATTTTTCTAAAATATTTGCATTCTTATAATTGTGTGCAGAAATGATATTTTATTTTAATTAAATTTATTAAGTAATCATTACTTTTATGATATCATTATTATTGGAAAAAATTCGTAATTTAACAGAATTAGGGACAGATTTTTATGTATAGAATCCAGGATAGTTCATTTTAGGCAACTGTATGCCTGAATATATTAAAATGTTAGTGAGGAATATACCTTAAAATAAAACACATTATTTTTAATTATTTATTGGACATTTAATGATTACAAAATGCTAAGTGTGAAATGTGTAATGTAAAGAATATCTTTAATTTAAGATTTCACATATATGTATGTATGTGTGTGTGTATATATGTATATATGTATGATGCATGCATTTATTTATTCGTAAATTTAATTTTGTACATACAAACTTAATTTTGTATAAAATCATTGTCTAATTTTTAAATTAGGATAAAATTGTTCTGGATGGGAATGGACCGAAAAAAAGAAATGAAAATTTTCAACTCAATGAAATTTAGAGGAAAAAACTATTTTTGGATTTCTTTTATTGAAATTAATTTTATTAATCATTCTCACACATTATTTTCTCAATTTGGAGACACTTTAAAATTTAAATTTTCAGATATCAAGTATCAAATACTCAAAAAATTATTTTTGTCCGAAATAATTAATTTAAAATAAGAATAAAAAATAAGTTACTATAAATTGAAAAGTACAATTTTTAGAAAACGTATTTAAATAAAATTACAATTAAAATTAAGTTTTTATTCCACATATTCAAAAACATTATCAGTTTTATGAAATATTTGCTAAATTACTCTTGTGTTGTAAATTTTTTAAATTGTAATCAAGCGCTTTATTAATTACTAAACGTAAATTTTTCAAATAAACGTATAATTTAATGATTTTATTTATGTAAGTCTTAAAATATGCTCTGTTGTGATGTTTTCACTGCAGTAGGGATTATACAACTGAATTCTCTTAAGGAGGAAGATTCACCTGTTCCATCTGAAAGAGAATACATCGAAAATATCAGATTTTCTTATTGAAATACTAATGTAGTCAAATCAGATATATTTATGAAAAGATTAAAATTTCATTTATTAAAATTCTATTTTTCAAATGATTATTTTCTTTTACGAAAAAACAACAATTATTCTACTTCAAAAGGTACATTTGCAACTTTATAAAACACAATTTGTAAAATTTAACATTTGCAAATTTGATGGAGATAAAAGTTTAGAAAATGATAGCCCGAACACTTGACTCCTTATTAAATATTCTAATACCAACCTCAGATTGACAACAATATTTTGTATACATTTTCCATAGAAAAATAAATGTAGACAAAAATAATAAGTAACTAATAATAGTTTTAGCAGATATTCTAAAATCCTGCTAATATAAACTGTCAGATAAATTAAAGATTAATGAAAAATTATTGATCATCCTTAATGCCTCATCAGCTTTTTTCGACACTAAGGATAGTAAATAAAATCATGACGATATTTAAGTACACATTTATAAACCTAAGGGCATTTGAAAGTTGAAGCCTTATGCTATTTCAATCATAAATGTTACGGATTTACTATTTTTGGAGGAAGTTGAAAGCTAAAGTATATATTGATATTTCCATTACAGACGATTATTACCGATTTACTATTTTTGGGCTTCGTAACAATTCTATTAAAAATTTTATAGATCAAATTAAAGTTTCGTTAGATGATGAAAATGACTATTTATTTCTTCGTAACATCTATTAAAAGTACTGAAGCACTCATATTTCTAAATTATTGCTTGATTGATAAAAATAGCCCATTTTTTCACTAGTTCTAAAATGCTTAAGCACAAAAAAAACTGTGAGCTCTTGATCCAAGATCTAATGTTTCAACACTTTTTGTTGATCTTTTAGTTTCTCTATCCTTTCGTTTGAAGCTGTTTACTTTCTTTCTTTTTTCACTATAGAAATTTCGTAAGACTGTTTCTGAAAGCTATGTGCTTAATCTAAAGTCTTATAGAAAGCGAAAACAGATTTTCTTTCAGTGTCTTAAATGATATAAAATATCCTTTGTAGTTTATAACAACGAATTATTAAATTAATTATTTCTGAGATTAATAATACATATTTAGAATTTATTCACTACAAGTAAATGAATAGATGCAAATTGCATATGTATATATTTATGCACGCTTGTGTGGAAATTTAATTTTGAGGTATATTCCATATTTTAGTTGCATTTGTTTTCATGTTTCATTTTTGTTGCTGCCTTCAAAAATTGTTCATCAGGCGAAAAAGGGCGCCAATTATGGTAACTTCCTATGCTTTTGTTTCTTTCTGAAAAACTTGATTCGAAATTGTATTTGTAGCAGTATAGTCTCGTTCAGTGTCCAGCTATAAAGTTCAAAATAAATACACTGCTGGATAATTGCTAAGAAAGGATAACACTATCATCCATAGCAACCACAAAATGAAAGGAAGCAAAATGTGGAAAATTAAAATAAGTGTGGGATATAGTAAGAAGAAGTATGCGAATGCAATTTTTTTTCCACGTCTGTTCATCACGTGATAGCGTTCATTAGAGCTTTAAAGGTTTTGACGCGTGTGGACAGTTGTTGTTTCAAGTCAAAACTTAACCGGAAAGATTTAATAGACGAACTTGAAATTTTCGCAATGTCTTCCCAACATCACTTAGATGATTTTATGCGTGGCCGAATTATTGGAAAGATCGAAGAAGGGTGAAAAATTACAGATGTTGCCAAGGAGTTCGACAACGCTCACAGCGTTGTTTCACGGCTGTTAAAACTACTGGAATGTGTAGTAGGCAGCACGGTGGAGGTCGTGCTAGAAGTACGAGGCCTGCAGAAGACAGATATATCGTCAGTAGTATATGGGGGGGGGGGCTAGAGGACACTCAAAAAATGCAATATTTTTTGCAAAATAAGACCTATTTTGCAAGTTTTATAGCTGTTTTTTGATAAAAAGTTGCAAAAACAGAGCATTTTTGATTTTTAAAATTTAAACAAAAAAGTGTGTTTTTCACTAAAAAATGACGTCTTTTACACTAAAATATACAATATTTTTAGCGCTTTTAAGCTGTTTTTGATGAAAAATAGAGCTTTTTTTCACTTTCAAAATTTCAACAAAAAAATTTGACCTTCCATCGAAAAAATGATCACTAAAAAATGCATTATTTTTATGTTTTTAAGCTGTTTTTTCGATAAAAATTGAGTTTTTTAAGCTGTTTTATTATAAAATTTGTGGTTTTTTGGATATTTAAACGAATGTTTTTTTTATAAGAAATGCAAGGTTTTTTGAAAATATAAGATAAAAGCCACTGCATGTGTTTTTTTAAAGATAATCTATTTTTTCTATATGCAAGAAAGGTTTTAATTTATTTGATTGTCCATCACTACCAATTGATAATTTAACACGATCATTTCTTTTACCATATGCAAAACATGTAACCGATTCGGTATCAGTTGTTAAAGGTCTAGTAAATATAAATTCTTCTCCAATTTGTAATTGTACTAAAGGACTATGTGTACGATTTCAAGATTTCAAAAAAATTGTAATTTTCATATGCATATTAGTTACTAGTTTTAAATCAGGTTCTAGTAGTTTAGAGCTCATTAAATTGAATTCTACAGGTCTAAAACCCCCTGTATCATTTGTTCCATATCTCTCTTTAATAGTAGCATAGAAATTTTGAGAATCGACATATTCTTTTGTTGCGGCATCTTTATTTATAACAGGATTTGCAACGCTTGAAAGTCTTACATTTCCAAAATTATACACACCATTTTTAATTAAAGAAGGTACATATAATCCATCATTATCTCTTATTAATATATTATCACTCTTTTTATTATTGATGAGTGTTTTTCTGTCTACATAATATCTATTACACACATCGTATTTATCAGTAGGAGTTGGAATATTAATTATTTTTTTGTTATTAGCATCAAAAGCATTTTCTTTCAAAATTTAAAGCATTGTTTTTAAAGTAACGTTTATTAACAGCATTTTTGTCATTTACAGGAACTTTTATATTGCTAATTATTTTATCTTTAGCATCAAAACTACCTTGAGCTGAATGTATTAAACTTTTCTGTTCTAATTCTTTTACAATTTTATTCACATAATTTATATTAGCTGTATCATGTAAATCTATTGGATCTGACACATTTGAAATTCTTTTATGTTTTGCATTATAGTTTTCATTTTGTAAATGAATAAGAGAAGCATCTGATAAATTTCTAACATCATTTTTAAAATGTTCATGAATTCTATCCACATAAGATTTTGTAGCTGAATCATTCAATAATTTTGGTTCATTTACATTTCTTAAACTCTTTTTTTCTATATCGTAATTTCCATCGTTTGTTAATTTAAATACTACACCTGGAGGACGTGGCGGTCCTTCTTTTATTTCATCATCAAACAAAGAATAATAAGCTGTCATTTATTAATGTAAAAAACTCATTATGCTTTCAATGTTTTAATCATAATTATTTCTTCAGATTTCATACTCATAGAGCATTTGTTCCTTTCTTTCAAAATGAAGTAGAAAAAGTAATTTTTGGTACTATTATTTTTTAACCTCCAATTGAATTCGATCATTAAATTATTCAGGTTTGTGTAATTTTCATGGTTCTCTAGATTGAAACAAATTATAGGATATTTACTAAAATTTGAATAATCTATCATGCAACCTGTTTCTGCATTTATATTGTTCATTTCTGCTTCTAAAAGAGCTGCATATATTCGATTATAATGTTTTTTATTAAAATCCATGAAATAACTTACTGTTGGAACTTTTATGTTATTAATCGTTAACCAGCGTACTGTCATATCCAAGTTATCAAACATCATGTTGTTTTGGTTCATATTTTCATTTCATTCATCATATTGAGGAATGACGTATAAACTTAAAACTTCATCACATGTTGCAGGAATATTATAAGATCCACTAGCATTTTTATTAAATAAATTTGATTTGATAATATTATAATGATCCCAATTTATTTCTATTGGAGTATCAGATAATTTTAGTTGATTGAATTTTACAGCAGCTAAATTTTTAAATCTAACATATGGTAACCAGAGAGAGAGGTCTTCAACAACTTCTTTGAAATCAGGATTTTGAATATCTGTATATAAAATATTTTTACTATCATTTCTTTGAATTTCTATTTTGATTTGAAATCCTGTAAGTACTTTTCTATATTCTCTGAAAAAGTCAAAAATATATTTTAATGGTATCCATATTCTTACAGTTTGACTACCTTTAGTGAATTTCCATCTCTTTGCAAATCCATCATTAAATTTTTCATTCATTTTGAAGTTATTATAAAAATCAGTAATTTTAGTTGCATCAACCAAAGTTCCATTATATTTGAAATTATCTCTGTCAGCATATTCAGAAGTATCCATATAGAAAAACATATTAGTAGCTTCCGATGTTGAATAATCAGGTGTGAAATTTATCAGTCCTAAAACTTGATTCATGATTGCTTTATAATTAATAGTAGATACAATTTCAGTATTTCCTATTGTTAATCTGCTCGAATTAATTAAACCACCACCATTTACAAAAGTAATATTTTCATTATTTATATTGCTTCCATCACCTTTTACAATTTAATTTTCTTGTTGCAGATAACCTTCAGAATATAATATATTAGCATTTGTATCATTTATAAAGAAATTATATGTAGCATTTTCATATGGATTGTTTTTATCTCTATTCTCATGCTTAATTTCTCTATATTCAAAGCTTTCAATTTCGTTATTATAATAATAACTGGTATCACTGAAATCATAAATTTTGTTCATTTATTTAGGATAAAAAATTTTCAATCCTGCACCATGTTTTTTCTCTTTGGATAAAATCTCATTTAATTTTTCTATTATGAAATCTTTAGATTTTTCTTCTATAATAGGTTTAGCATTTTCTATTAAATCAGAAAAGAAACCTCTTCCTTCTATTTTCTTACTCTTTCTGTACAATCTGTGTTTATTCATTTATTTAGCTATAAATCTATACTGTACTTCTTGTCTATTTAAATCAATTAGTTCACCTCTATGATTTGTAATTTTCACTCTAATTCTATGTATGGAATCAGATTTAACTGGAAAAAATATAGGTTTCTCAAATTCTTTAGAATATAAACTTCCTGGAGGATTTGTGGTTGTAAATGAGTAAATCACATCAGATTGAAAGTGATTTATATAAGCACCTTTTACTATATCACAATGAATATAAATATTATCATTTCCATTATCTATATCTGCTATATATTTATCTTCTTGTTCTGCATCTTCATATATTTTTGCTTCAAATCCTAAAATTTTGTACAATTCACTTTTGGATAAATCAATTTTATAATGATCTTTCAATTTAATTGCAAATCTTTGTCTTTCTTCTATAATTCCAAATAAGATTGGAGGATCATTTCCAAAGTATTTAACCATGTAACGATTCAAACCTTTTATACTGTAATGACCATTTGGAATAGTGTAATCTATCCATTTCTTACCATCAAAATATGAAAATTTATTATTTTTGTCAGTAATATTATTCCAAGAAATGTACATAGAAAATGACTGAAGAGCTATTTCCTTAAAATTAAAAGGGTTGGAATATTCAATTGTAAAATCTTCTGATATATTAGCATTTTTAGAATCTAAAATGAGGTACTTCATTTATTTATAAGTAACAATTTTCTCATTGGAAATACTAGGTTCTTGAGTAAATGAATATAATACATCAATAGGGGATTTATCTTTATTTCTTTCAGATATATATTTCATACAATATAAACCACATTTTACAGATGTAGGTTGTTGTAAAAAACTAGAATTATAACGAATTTCTTTTCCTGAAGATTTTAAATAATTGATTATATTTTTAGGAAGAAATTCATTTTTTATTTTTTCAAATTCATATTCTCCAAAGGGATCAAAATATTCTACAAAATCATATATTGGATGATTATAATAACAAACTCAGTGAGTTCCACTTCCTGTAGATACATCTAAATTAATAATTCCGTTTTCAAATTTTCTTATATTTTTAGGTAGCATATCTATAGTAAATGTACCTCTAAATCCTTTTTCGTTTTTCGTATTTTCTTCTATTATTTTGTTGGATATTCCGAGGGAAGATAAACCCCCTTTCCACAACGTTTTTTTTTAATTCCAGATCCTTAAATTTTATTTAATATTATTTTAGTACCCCATCCTGCTGCACCACTAGCAGGTCCAAGAACTAAAGATGTTAGAATAGGAATCAGGAATGGTAAAAATCCTCCAGTTTTTTGTAACTGAGTTTTACTTATTGTAATTCTTTTACCTTTAGCAATTTGATTAATTTGTGTATTGGTAAGATGTAAATCATAATTAGGAGTTTTACTTTTATCTATTTGCAAGGAAACTTCTTCTCCTTTTTTATATCCAGATTTTAATTTTGAAATTTTATTTATTTTTTTATTTTTTTTTTTTTTTTTATCACTCAAATAAACTTTTTTTGTTACGTACATTTATTTAAAGTAAACATTTTTTGTAATATTCTTTTACATAATCATTTGTTAATGTTCCTTCTTTTAAAAGTTTATCTAGAATAATAATTCTTTGATTATATAATTTTTTAGACTTAGAGCCTTTGCATATTTTATTTGTTAATTCATCTAATTTGTTTATAGCACTGACTATATATTCATTTCCTGCTTTAAGAGTATTCAATGATTTTATATACATTTTTAATCCATTCATGTTAGAATCGGCTTCTATTATTTTATCTTGTTTTTTTTGTTTTTTCTTCTCACTGGTTTCATAATTTCTGTTTTTAGTTAAATTTCCTTTAAGTCTTTTATAATCATCTCGTTTATATTTTGCTATACTAATTATTTCATCTAACTCTTCATCTGTTTTATTTAATAGCTCAGAAGGCAATTCTAATCCTTCATTTTTAAGTAAATCAAAATCTAAATCTTTATTAAAATTCAATCTTATTATTCCCTCAGCTTTATCTATTAAATTTCCAGCATCTGAAGAATAGTCCAAACGTTTAGATGATTCATGTTGAGGTTAAAAAGACATATTATCTGTTAAATCTTTTATAGCATATTGAATACTTTCAAGATTTTGTTTTCTTGAAATTTCCTGGTCTTGTAATTTTTTAATTACTGGTTTATGAAATTCTCTTAGTGATTTTTCAATACCTAAATTGGATTCAAGTTTAACTTCATTATTTTTTCTTTTTTCAGATTGCAATTTTATTAATTCTAACTCATTTCTAATCTGTTGTTTTAATTTTTTATTTCTTTCACGTTCAATAATATCCATTTATTTATCAGTAAATAATTTTCTACTCCGAGTAGATTATTTTTTACAACGAATAGATTATTTTTTACAACGAATAGATTATTTTTTACTCCGAGTAGATATTTTAAAAATAAATAAATGATAAAAATAAAAGATTAAACAGAACCTGTAGAATTTACAGATGAAAATCAAAATCCTTCATTACCAAAACATCCTTTTAGACTTTTAATTGTAGGCAGTTCAGGATCTGGAAAAACTAATTTGCTTGTTAATTTAATATATGATTATTTGAAATTTGATGATTTGTTTACATGTGCTAAAGATATTTATGAACCAAAATATATTACACTGCAAGAAAATTTTACAATGTTTGATAGAAAGAGAAGATTTGACATAGAAAGAGAAGATATTGTAAATTGTATAAACATGAAAAGAAAAGAATTATAGTTAGAATTGTTTAATAAATTAAAAAAAGAACAAGCATTATTTTCTTCTGATTCCAAAGAATTCATAAAAGTAGATTATTTAGATCCATGTATGAAAAGTATAGTAATTTTTGATGACTGTATAACTGAAAAAGATCAAAGCGTTATAGCTGAATTATTTATCAGAGGAGAAAGAAAAACGCATCCATTATTTATCTGAGTCAATCATATTATTCTACTCATATAAGAAAGAATTGTAATTATTTTATTTTCTTTAGTTTACAACCAATAGAAATCCAACAGATAATTAGTGAAATTGATGGAAATCTTACTAATGTAGAATTTAAGAAATTATACAAGAAAGCAATTCAAAAACGTTTGGATTTCTTTATGTTGGCTTTAGTAAATATAAATATGAGATATAGAAGAAATTTTGAGCCTTTATAAATGGAAGAATATTTGGAAAAGAGAGTTTATATCTATCGAAAGTCTTATCAATTGATGAATAAATTGAGTGTTTCATTATCAGTTAGTAAGTTTTTATTCAGCGCATCTGGTTTATCTGGATTCGTTTTTCTTCCCTTATCAGCAATGAGTGTAACAGCAGGCGTCATAGTAATAATTGATAAGTCTTTAAATATATCTGCTAAAAAGAGTGAATACAAACAAGCTTATAAATTTTATAAGCAGTTATTAAATTTATTGAAATCAAAGAGTTTGACTGAACAAGAAGTATATATGAGAAAAGATGAATATATTCAAAATTTACTGTATTTTCCTATAGAAAAATATATAAAGAAAACTCAATTAAATAGTTATAAGTATGTTGATAAATAATTTTATATCTAAATAAATGTGTAATAAAAAGAATTGCAAATGTAAAAATGGAAAAGGTGTTATTAATAAATCTATTAATAATTTACCATTTGAAATGCATCTACCTGGACATTCATTTACGGGACCTGGAACTCAATTACTACATGGAAAAACAAGATTAAATCCAGATTTATCATACAAAGAATGGAGCAAACCAATTAACATAGTTGATGAAACTGCATATAGACATGATATTTGTTATTTAAAAAATAAATATACTAAGACAAGAAATGAAATATGTGATACAAATATGTTAAAAGAATTAGATGAAATTCCAAATCCTACAACTCGTGAAAGATTAGAAAGAGGAATTGTTAAACCAATCATTAAAGCAAAAAAGACATTTGGAATGGGTTCACTCATTTACTGCTTAAAATGTAAAACTCATACAGATAGTAAAGACGTTATAACTACTACATCCAAAAATGGAAAACCTATGATGAAAGGAATTTGTGTCAATTGTAATTCAAAGAAAAGTGTTTTTTTAAAAAAACAAATGACAATTTAAAAGATGTATATTATGATCCTTTAAAAGGTTATTGTGGTATCAATGATTTAAAAAGAAAAACTAAATTTACTCAAAAAGATATTACTGATTTTCTTCATACTCAAGATGTATATACAAGATATAAACCAATTAAAAGAAAATTTAAAAGAAGAAGGATTTATGTATCTCATATTGATGATCAATGCCAAACAGATTTATTATTCATAAAACCATTTAGTAAATATAATGATGGTATCAATTACATATTAACTGTTATAGATATATTTAGCAAATATGCATGGGCTGTTCCAATTAAAAGAAAAACATTTGAAGAAGTATCAAATGCTTTTAAAAAGATATTAAAAGAGAGAAAATCGTTAAATATTCAATCTGATTATGGTTTGGAGTTCTTATCTTCTTTAACGCTGAAATTGTTTTCAGAAAATAATATTCAGTGGTTTGGTACTAATAATACAGAAATTAAATGCTCAGTAATTGAACGATTCAATAGAACTTTAAATGTAAAAATAAGAAAATATTTAGCAGCTAATAATACAAGACGATATATAGATGTATTAGATAAATTAGTTTACAATTATAATAACTCTTATCATAGATCTATTAAAATGTCACCAACAGAAGCAAGTAAAAAAGAAAATGAAAATATTGTATATAATAATTTGTATGTTAAAAAGATAATCAAAAAACCAAAATTTAAAGAAGGTGATAAAGTAAGAATTTCAAAATATAAAGAAACGTTTACAAGAGGTTATCATCCTATATTTACAGATGAAATTTTTATAACATCTGAAGTGTTAAAAACAGATCCCATTACTTATAGAATAAGAGATTTAAACAACGAAGAAATCAAAGGCACTTATTATGAGAATGAATTAGTTAAATATGATAAAAAAGATAATGTATATAAAATTGAAAAAATAATTAAAAAGAAAGGAAACAAGTCATTTGTAAAGTGGTTAAATTATCCAGAAGAATATAATAGTTGGATAGATAAAAAAGATTTAATTCAAGGTGAGTAAATCACCCCTTTAAAATGATAATTTTTGGTAGGGGGAATTCTCCCCCCCCCCCCAAGAATTGTTAGTAAAAGGTGGGGACGTTTTGTACCCTCCCTTTAAAATTTATTATTTTGTATTTTTATTATTAATTTTTTAAGAGGACGCTATTTTATATTTAAATAAATATGTTTGAAAAAATATTACAAAAGTATTACTATTGAATATCAATCTATTTACATTTAGAATAGAATTGGAATATGATAATTTAAGACATACAAATCATCACATAGTTGTATTTTTTGGAAGACCAGATTTTAAATTAGATAGTTTTGATAATATGAGGATAATGGAATTACATATAAAAAGAATTTTAAAGTTACATTATTTCAAGCGATTAATATTTAAAGATATATTTTAAGAATTTGAAGATAATTGGGATTTGTTAGATGTTTGGGTTTATAGATTAAGAGAAACTTTAAGAATTAAAAAAATTATAAGAAAAATGAAATGGATTTATATATATTTATATTTCAATTACTTTAAAAATTATTTAATGAGTATATTAATAATTTAAAATTAGTTACTTGAAAAATATATTAAATAAATATTAATTTTATTAAATATATTAAATAAATAAATATTAAGATATTTAATAATTAATATTCAATTAATAAATTTAAAAAAAATAGCAAAACGGCCCTTTCAGTGTGGTGGACTTTAACTTGAAATTATAACATGTATTTTGGGGGGTGCCAGCACCCCCCAGAGGGCCATACAGCCCACCACACTTTTTACATCTCGGTCCCAGTTTTTTTCATTTCCTGGTTCTAGGATTAACTCATGCTATTCAATTACTCTGACCACTATACTATCTGAGACCTGTGAGACTTACTTTTTTTTGGGTTTATCTAATAACTTTATCTAATAAACTGTGTTCTCACAACTGATAACAGTCTTTCAATGAATAGTGCTTCCATCTATATTTTTAAATTAGAAAATATATAAATGGGCGATTTTATTCCAGCTGAAAAAATATATTATTCTAGTGATGAAGAAAATAATATTTCTGTACCAAATGAATATTTAAAAGTTTTTAAAAATATTCAAAAGAAAGATATTACTTATGACAGCTCAGAAGATGAAAATTATTATAATATAAATATTCAATCATTTTTGAAACAGAGATATTTAAGTAGGATAAATTTTTTCAAACAATCAAAAAGAAAACATAATTTAAATTTTACATTACAAGCTGATGAAATGTTTTACAAATATTTATATTTTAATTATTACAAAAAAACTATAAAATATTTGTATATCATGAAAAAGATTTGTGAATATTTTGGAATAGAAAATAATTTAAAAGTTAAAGAAAATAAAAATGAATGGAATGTGTTTTTAGCATTTTTAAATAATTAAAAATTTTTGATTTTATAGATAGCTACTTAAAAATTATTCAAAACATAAATAATATAAAGTATTTCTCCTTAAGTAGAAAAAATGAAATAATAATTTTAAAATTAATACTTTTAATATCATCAAAATTAATGTTATTATCAGAATTACAATTTCCATTAAAAAAAATAAACCATAATAAATGGATATGATTTGTAGAGATTGTAAGATAAAAAAGAATGAAGAATTTTATATGCATATTAAGAAAAGAATGACTCGTTGTATCCAATGTACCAAAGATATTTATTCTCAATCTGAGCGCTGTATTTGTGGCAGGTACTACACCTTATGGCATCGCGCCAGACATGAGAAAAGCAAAATACACAAAAAATTGTTAGCAGATATAATTGCTGCTAATGAAATCTTAAATATTAAATATTAACATCTTTTAAAATATTTTATTTTTTCAAAAGCCTTCATAAAAATACTTTCTAATAAATAGAAAATAGAAAATTCTATTTTTGAAATCCCTTTATAAAATTACTTTCTAATAAATAGAAATAAAAAATTTCTTGTTTTTTATTTCAATACAAGTATGGCTTTTGTTCACATTGAAAATGCTTTGAATACTTTGAGTATTCAAAAGTTGAAAAATGTTATAAAAGACTTAAAAATAAAAAGTAAAAGTAAATCTAAGAATGATATTATTAAATCTATAATATCATATATTAGAAAAACTGGAAATTATAAACAAGTGTTAACAGATAGATATATTAGATTTAGATACTTCTGATTATTTAGATCGTAAAAAGAAAATATTTATTAAATATCCAAAGAGAAGAGAAAATATTAAAAAATTATTTGATTCATATAATTTTAAATTTAATAAAGATACTAAATATTTTGAACCTGTGAGAAATAAAATAATTAAAAGAGAAGTAAAACTAAATGAGTTATTTAAACGTGATTATGAAATTGTAGAAATTAAAGGTAAATATATAAGGAAATATATGACTCTTAGAAAATCTTATAAGGTTCTAGAGATTAATAAAATTAAACCTGTACAATATTTTAATATCTTATCAGATTTATTTAGAAAAGCTATAAGAAATATAAACGGTAAAGTTAATATAATTGTGCATAATCCAAAATTAAGTGCTCCTTTTCATCTTAAAATGATGTCTACTAAAGATGCTTACGAAGAATATTTAGAAACATTAAATAATAAGATTGAATATAAGGAACTTGATATAACTGAATGCATTTTTGATTTTCATGTAATTGAACTACCAGAAGGAGGTAGACATAAATCATTAAGAATGTATTCAGAAACAGATCCTTCAAAGAAGAGAAGTATTTGTCAAATAAAAAATAATGATAATATATGTTTAGCTAGATCTATGGTCACTGCTCTAGCTGTTCAAAATCCAAAATTATTATGTAATAAATTAAATCATTAAAAACTAACAGAAAATGATATAGCTTATATTAGAAAAAGTCGTTAATTAAAAAAAATCTTTCGCTGTAAAACTACATAATTTATGTAATATTCCTTTAGAAATATGTAGCTCAAAAGAGGTTAAAATATTTGAACAATTCTTAGATTTTCAAATTAATATTTAATGTAGAGAAAACTGTAATCAAAGTTTATATTCTGGAGAATATAAATCTACATGTATTTACATATACAAGATTCCAAATCATTCTAATGTCATTACTTCTATTACAGGATTTTTAGGTAAAGATCATTATTGTAATTACTGTAAAATAATATATAAGAAAACTAATCGTCACAAATGTCCTTTGAAATGTAATAGATGTTTTGTTCAAAATTCCGATTGTAAAGGAGATGAAATATTTTGCAATAAATGCAATAGAAAATTTACGGGTAAAGAATGTTTTGAAAAGCACAAAACGAAATATGATAAAGGTTATAGTGTTTGTAAAATATTATGGAAATGCTTAAAGTGTAAAAGAAATATAAGTAGCTTAGAAAGAAAGCGTAAGGATCATAAATGTGGTGAACTGAGATGTAAAAATTGTTGGAGGTGGATAATGAATGATCATAAATGCTTTATGAAACAAAAGAGTTCAAAAGGAGGTATTTGTAAACAGAAGTGTCCTACTTTCATACGAGATCAAAAAGATTGGTGTGAAAAATGTAAATTGGATTACACTGAAAAATATATATTCTTTGATCTTGAAACACTTCAAGAAACTGGAGTTCCTGAAATTAATCTATTAATATGCCATGATTATAAAGGTAAAGAGAAAATATTTAAAGATGGAAATAAATTTTGTTGTTGGTTACTTAAAGATTATCATTATGGATATACCTGTTTAGCTCATTATGGAAAAGGATTTGATTTTCAATTTTTAGCTAAATATTGTTTCAAAAATAACATCAAGGTATTTAATATATACCAAGGTAATAAATTAACTTATATGCATTCGCCTGCTTACAATATAAGATTTATTGATTCCATAAATTTCACAATGATACCACTTAAAAAATTTCCAAAAACGTTTGAATTAACTGAATTAGCTAAGGGATACTTTCCACATCTTTTTAATACCAAAAGTAATCAAAATTATGTTGGTAAATATCCTGATAAATATAACTATGGATATGATACAATGGTTACTAATGAAAGAAATAATTTTAATAAATGGTATAACTCTATTAAAAATGAAACATTTGGTTTTCAAAAAGAATTTATAAAATATTGTAGATCAGATGCAGATATTTTGAGAAAAGGATGCTTGGAATTGAGAAGATTACTTTTAGAAACTGTTAATGTAGATCCTTTTAAATATGTAACATTAGCATGTGTATCTATGGGTATTTACAGAGATAAATTCTTGAAAAAAAATTACTATAGCTATTGATAATGATACAATTCATAAAGATCAATACAGTAAAAAATCAATTGCTTGGTTAGATTATATTTCAAAAAAGGAAAATATTAATATTAAACATGCTTTGAATGGAGGAGAGAAAAAATTGAAATTAGGAAATAAAACTTATAAAGTTGATGGATTTCATGAAAATACAGTTTTTCAATTCCATGGCTGTTATTGGCATGGATATAAAAATTGTTTTTCTGGTACACAAATAAATCTTAAATATCAAATGTTGATGCCAGATTTATATGAAAGAACTAAAAAGATTAATAAGAAAATAATGAAAGAAGGATATGAATTAAAAACTATATGGGAATGTGCTTTTGACAATAATAAAGATATGAAAAAGTACATGAAAAAAGAATGGAAAAGAGAATTCATCGAACCTCTAAATCCTAGAGATGCTTTTTATGGTGGTAGATGTGAACCCACTAAATTAAAATATGAATTTAAAACGAATGAAAAAGGAAGATACCTAGATGTAACTTCTTTATATCCAACAGTTAATTACTTTGATTATTATCCAGTTGGTCATCCTGATAAAATATTTAATCTTGAAAAATATAATAAAAATTGGTATGGTTTAATAAAATGTAAAGTACTACCTCCTCGGAAATTATACAATCCTGTACTACCTTATAAAGGAGAAAAACTGTTGTTTTCACTATGTAGATCATGTTCTGAAACCCTTCATTGTAAGCACTTCAAATCGTCTCTTGATAAGAAGAAATGTAAAGATTGTTACGTTATCAGAAATTCAGAATGTAAACACAGCGATAACGAAAGATGTTTTATAGGTACTTGGACTACAGATGAAATGAAATTAGCTATTAAAAAAGGACATAAAATAATGAATATTTATGAAGTTTGGAACTTTGAAAATAAATCAAATGAATTATTCAAAGAGTACGTAAATGTTTTTAAAAATTAAACTTGAAACATGTGATAAATGGAAAAATAATTTTAAAAATGAAAAGGAATATAAGAAGGTAGTTAAAGAGAAATTAGGTATAAAATAGAAAAACATAGAAGAAAATCCAGGTTTGGTATTTATAGCTAAAATATGTTTGAACTCATTATGGGGAAAGTTTGGACAGCAAAAAAATATGAAACAAACTGAATATGTAATGGAAATTGAAGATTTCTATAGAATTATACTAGATGATACAATAAAAGATTTAAACATGGTATTTAGGAATGATGGTTGCGTAGAAATGAGTTACAAAATGAAAGAACAATATGAGAAAAATAACTTTAACACAAATATTTATATAGCAGCATTTACAACCAGTTCTGCTAGAATACGATTATATAAAATGTTAAATAAATTAAAAGAAAAAGTTATATATTACGATACAGATAGCGTTGTTTATATAGATGATGGAACCAGAGATATTGAAACAGGATGTATGTTAGGAGATTGGACAGATGAACTTGGAAATGATAAATATATGAAATATTGGATATCTGAAGCTAGTAAAGATTATGGATATATACTTAATGATGGATCTCTCTGCACATGGAAAAGTAAAAGGATTTAAAATGTCTTATCAGAGTCAAACAATGTTAGATTTTGATAACCGAATGAAAATAATTACAGGTGAAACTGATTGTATAGATGTTGAAATTAACCAATTTAAAATACAAAAAAATAGAGACATTTCAAGTACTAAATCAAATAAGAGATATATGTTTGGATTTGATAAACGTAGAATCTTGGATCATTATAACACAGTTCCCTTTGGATATTAATATCTTCAATATTTTACATCTTCAGTATTTTATGTCTTGAATATTTTATATCTTCAGTATTTTATGTCTTTAATATTTCATATCGTCAGTATTTTATATCTTTAATATTTTTTATTCTCAATTTTTAAATTATTTATAAAAATGCATTTAAAATAAAATGACTGATATATCATTGATATTCAATATTCAAGGATTTATCCTTCCAGATAAAAAAAATCATCAGAGAAATTAGTTGGACACATTTAACAGAACTAATTGCTGAAACAATTCAAGTATTTACACCCAATTGTGAATTAACAGAACAAGAAATGAAAATTGTTCGTAAATGCACTCATGAAATTCACGGTCTAAGATTTCATAGATATTCAGACGATAAAAGTTTATGGATTAGTAATGAAAATGTTAAAAATTATATACAGTATTTATATTATGAATATGGTGGTAGATTTGCTTATAAAGGAGGAACAATTGAAAAAGAAATATTTGAAGAATTAAATATACCAGCTGTTGATATTGATGTACCTAAATGTCTTAGAAAATTAAGTCCTATCTGCAGTCTATATAAATGTTGTCAGTATAAGAAATCCATTCAAAAAAATAGTTTGTAATAAATGGAAGAAATAAAACACTTAGATATTAGAGAGGAAATAATATAGAATTCAAAATTAATTAACGAGCTAATTGAAATCAATAAAATATATGACAGATATGGAATTGATGATTTAATAATGAAATATATTGATCAAATATGAGAATTAATTTTTAAAGTTGAAAATAAGGATATAAGAGAAAAAGCACTTGTGTGATCTAGTAGATGAAACATCTTATTACATTATAAATAATTATCTTCAGAAAATGTTTTTGAAAACGTAACATCATTTAATAAAATGAAATATCATAAATGGAAGAATTCAACAACATCAAAAGAATATATATCCTGAAACTTTTAAATTGAGAGATTTAGAAGTTGGAAAATACAATTTGATATCTTTGATAAAAATCAAAACAAAATTTGGATCTTCATTAATTACAAAACTAGAAGTAAACGATAATGAAAAAGAATTTTACTTAAGTTCTTGCCATGCTGATTTATCTGAAAGAGCAATTAAAAAAATAAATAAAAATAAATATCTGTTTAATTACAAAGGTAAAATAAATGATAAATATTATGATTACAAGTTGGAAGAAGCTTAAATCTTTATCTTTTTAAAAAAAAACACATACAACATCTTTAATCTTATATTTTCAATAAACCTTGCATTTCTTATAAAAAAAACATACTTTTAAATATCCAAAAAAGCACAAATTTTTATAATAAAACAGCTTAAAAAACTCAATTTTTATCAAAAAAACAGCTTAAAAACATAAAAATAATGCATTTTTAGTGATCATTTTTTTGATGGAAAGTCAAATTTTTTTGTTGAAATTTTGAAAGTGAAAAAAAGTTCTATTTTTCATCAAAAACAGCTTAAAAACACTAAAAATACTGCATATTTTAGTGAAAAAGACGTCATTTTTAGTGAAAAACACACTTTTTTGTTTAAATTTTAAAAATCAAAAATGCTCTGTTTTTGCAAATTTTTATCAAAAAACAGCTATAAAACTTGCAAAATAGGTCTTATTTTGTAAAAAATATTGCATTTTTTTAGTGTCCTCTAGCCCCCCCTTCATATACTACTATCGTCCTATCAGCAAAAATTAACAGGCGCACCACAGCTCATCAGGTGGCAAATCAGTTTCTTGCTGACTCACGAACGCAGATCTCAAGAAAAACTGTTGCCAGACGTTTGAGGGGAGGAAGATCATACGCCCGCAGACCTGTTGTGTGTGTCCCATTGACCAGACAGCACCATACTGCTCGTTTGCAATGGTGTCGTAATCATCGCAATTGGACTGAACAGGACTGGGTATGCGTACTCTTCTCAGATGAGAGTAAATTCAGTCTGCCATCGGATTGTAGACGCCAACTGATCTGGCGCGAGACTGGTACTGGTTATCGTCCAGAAAATATCCAGGAGAGAGACCGATATCCGACTTGCAGTGTCATGATCTGGGCCGGCATCATGATCACTGACCGCACGCCCCTACATGTGGTTGAGAATGGGACTATGACGGGCCAACGATACATTAATGAAGTTCTACTTCCTCTTGTTCATCTTTTCCGTGGTGCTGTCGGTGATAAAAATTCAAAATGTGTGGGATGCTTTGAAGAGGCAAGTTGCTGGTCAAAACTATCCTCGGACAAACAAGAACGCCCTCATCCATGTACTCACAGAGGAATTGGACAAAATTCCTCAACAGCTGCTGGATAATGTTATGCAGCGTATGATATGACGTATGGAATGCTGCATCACACTACACTGTGGATATATCTCGTACTGATACCTTTCTTCAAGGTGCCTGCTTACTTTTGGATAAATGGTTCCATTTTTCCGTATGTAGCATCAAATAAGCATTTTTTTCTTTCAGATGTTTCACAGCTTTTGTACTGTTCAGAACAATATTCTTTATTCTAATGTCTGAATAGTGTGGCAACTATATTTTCTGCTACTAGGCTTCATGTTTCGCTTAATATTGGGCTACTTTGCAATTTGTGATCCGTCCTTAGCAATTGTCCAGCAGTTTATTTGTTATCGACGAAATTATTTATGTCCTACCATTTTGGTCCGTCGAGCCGGAGGTGAATTAGCATTCTATGGGTACACTGAAAGTTTGAAACTCATATTGTGTTGAGTATCGTTAAAAGGTATAACTTTTGTTTTTCATCATGTAGGTCTTTAAAGTCTTGCATTGCAGACGAGGCACTTTGAACGATAAAATTAAAAAATTAGCGACATATGTTCAAAGTGATAAAGCGAAGAATGATGATGCAGTTACTTTTGAAGTAAAAATTAGAAATGTTTAAAAAGCGAAATATGATTTGATTGAATTGAGTCTACAGCACCATACTATTTTAGAAGAAAAGATGTAGAGCACAATGAAAATTTTCTTGATCAAATAGAAGAAGAAATAGAAGAATTAGAGGTAAGCTTTATTTAATTAAATTCTTCCTTAAAAGTGAAATATTGCATGTAGATTCCTTTGCTAATGAAAGTACCAGACATTCCTCTTACAAAGTTTTCGAGACATGAGGACTGTTATAATTTCAAAACATAGTTTGAAGCATTAATTTCTTCTAATGAGCGTTTAGATGAAGCTTACAAATTATTTTACTTGCAATCGTCTTTAACTGGAAATGCACGACAAATTCAAACAACGGAACATAGTTTTTCTTCGCTTTTTCAGGTGTTAAAAGAGAGAGACCACTACTATATTAAAAGGATTATAGTTAATTCAAATATATCGGGGTTAATAAATTTAGAAAAAATTAACCATGACTCTAGAATTGAATTAAAATGTTAACTATACAAATTGATTAAACACGTTAGAGCTCTTAAATCCTTCAATTTGTGATTAGATGATTTAAGTGATAACATTTTGATTAATGTTGTCTTATAAAAAGTAGATAAAGAATCAAAAAGGCACTATGAAATGTCACTTTAAGCATCCAAATTACCTAAATGGGATGAATTTATTGAATTTTTATAAGGATGATGGAAAAAATTTGGAAAACGTTCATGAATCTCAGTTAAAACTGAAAATGGGCGATAAAATGAAAAGTTTTTTCGTATACTCTAATCTAAATAAATTTCAGACTTTATCTTGTAACTCACCACAATATCATTCGATTTTCAAATGCCCAGAATTGTTAAAGGATAGTGGGAAACAAAACTTTTTATTAATTAAGAAAATCAAGTTATGTTTAAGATGCTATAATTCGAAACATAGTTTAAATTCTTGCGATTCTAAGAGTGGCGTGTGGTAGGTTTTCATGCAGGGTGTGCAGAGACAAACATTTATAATAAAACCATAAAAATGTAAATTAAGCACTCTAACTTTTTCTTTTTCATTTGTACACAAAATCCGTAGGTCTATCCGTATTACTAACAAATTCATCAATTATAGGATAAAAAAACTCTGGTTATGACTGCAGTAAGAGTTAGCATTTTTTCAATTGTTATTAGAGGTAAATTGCTAAATCTATCCTAACTCATTGCGTGCATAATTTTTCAATGCTGAAAATGATCTCTCGAAGCAGATGAAAATGAAATTAAATGTGCCAATTTATTTACCTCACTTAGTCAAATTTTCAGCATTATATGCTGTGTGAATGAGTTATGAAAAATTCATTTCGTGGTATGATTTACTACTATAAAGAACTTTAAAAATTTTGAAATATTTTGCAAAAGCATTCTTTAACGAATTAAGGTGTTCATCTAGAAATTTACTTTGATATATCTTACAAATAAAAAAATAAAAAAAAAAAAAAACTTAGTATTTCAAAAAATTTGAGAGCGAATTTAATTTTTTAAAATAGACATCTAACTGAAAATAAATATTACTTCACGATACAATTTTTAGAATGTTATTCTACACTTGAGTTTTGTATATTTACACGACGTTTTTTTAAATTCGAAAGACCCACTACAGAAATGCTCTCTTCATCAAATTAAACAGAAGTTTGCATATTTTGAATTACATATTTTACTTCCTCTACTTTTTGACTAATATATGCTATTTTTAAGTTAATTTTTTGTAAAATATTAAATAGAACATCAGTATAACTATATATATATATATATAAACACTTTGGCAAAAATATATTTAGGATAAAATTACCGCTAAATTCTTCAAAAAACATGTGATAACTTTTTGCAATATTAATTATATCGTTATCCCAGCCTTCTGGATTCCTAATATTTTCCAAACATATAAGCTTTTTCCTTTTTATGGTATTTACCAAACGAAATAAATGATTCCAACATGTTGTAGCTAATTTTGGAATGCTTAATAATTTCATTTAAAACATTTCTTTTTGTAGACACAGAAACAAAATGAGGCTATGCCAGAAATTGTTGCAAAAAATGCTTCATAATTTTTTATAAACAATACGATTGCGACAGAAATAAATTAAGTAGATGTGCTCAACAATGTCTTCTGGGAAAATATCTTACTTTTTCCTGCGTCCCATCCAACGCTCCAGCCATGACTGCCGTTTGAGCAATCAGTTTGTTCTCACATACCCAAATGAAAAAAAAAAATCCTTGCACAACATTACAAAAAGCTTGCGCTGAACTATCACCACTAGCATCTTTAAAAAACAAAAATCTTTCCACTGTGTGGTGCACTACAATTATTAACATATCGTAGCACACCCGATAATTGCTATTCATGAGATATGTCAGATATACATGTTTCATCCAGCATAATAGCAACGAATGATGTTTCTTTTACTTTATTTTTAATTTCTGAAATTACTACAATATTTTTTATTGATGCAATAGCATTTTGTATTCTAGTAGGAGTTCCAGAAAATACAGTTGCAGTTCTTAGATGGGTTGCTTAAAGGTCGTCATATTTACTCTAATTTAAAGTTATAAATTTCTATATAATTTCCTCTATTAAGGGAATTTATATTCTCATCGTGTCCATGAAATGCATCTCGTTTTGCTAAGTAACACAAACTACATCTCTTGCGAATATATTTCTTGTTACTTTCTCATTGTGTTGAACAATTGATGACGACTTTTGTTGATCTAACATTAAATCTATCCTGAAGGTTTTTAATAGTATTATTAAAAGTGTTTTTAATAGTATTACGGCATTTAGGTGAGATTGTGATTTTTCATGTTTCTTTGTAGCTTCATGGAGATTATTTAAATCACTGTAGCCTTGTTTTGTCCAAATATTCATTTCCTTTTTAATTACAACAAAAAGTAAACATGGCCAACAGTACAATTTATTTAATTTGCTACAACCGGTTTATCATTTAAATTTTTCATGTATAGATTATTGAAAATGTACACACTTTTGTCCTTTAATCTTAAAGTTTAGCAATAGAATAATATCGTGCATCCAACAACTTAATTTAACTATTTCGTTTTCTATAGTAACATCTCGTCTTGAAAATGGATTTTCCAATAAATCTTTAATTATTCTAACACCTGAGTTCTCCATTCTGAAATGGGTTATTTATTATGAATATAAATTTAAAGAATACAATATATAAAATATTTACTTATGAGTAGTCGAAGAATAACTATAAAAAAGCTAAAGATATGAGAATTCTACTAGCACTGAAGCGAAAATCATGTCTTGTGTTGTACGGTGTCATATCGGTGGCGGAAAAGCAACGTTTCGGGCTTCCACGAAATACTTATATTTTCAGCAAACTGCTGTGCCTCATCAATTGAGATGCTCAATGATACCGACCAATCGAATTCCAGGTGCAGGGGATTTCACTGCACAATAGAACGAACGGTTTTTTCTTCGGTCAGTGGATTAAATTATATTTTTATTAAATTCATAATTATAATTTAATGCAATCATTCATCCACAATTAATAACATTAATTGTTTTTAGTATTTGGAAATCCCATATATTCTGCGAAAAACATCTCGACCATTTTTAAAAACAAAACCAGGAATATGGTCTTACAGATAAAATGTATATATTGTCTGTAAGACACAACGACTGGTAAAATGCGGACAGTTCTGTTAAAATTAGTTTCTTATTTACCTAACAATACGAAATTGTTTTCCAGTGAATTATTTCTATAAATATAATAGATCACCGAAATTATTTTACCACACTAAAACATTTATCTTTATATGATGAAATAATTCTTTTATATTTCCATGAAAACAAAATTTTACAATACATAAATTTTAACATTAACCGTCTGCAAATCGAATGGCCAGTTAATCAGTTAAAAAATCAAAGGTGCTTCAGCACGTAAGCCCCTGCTCTAAACGTTTAATAAACCGTACCTTCAGATTATTCTGAATGCCAAGTGCCGGAAAAATACTGCATTTGCCTCAGTGCAATAATATGTTGTGCTTTTTACAGTAGCCAAAACATATAAAGCATGATTTTCTATTTGTGCACAATGCGTACGTATCAAAACTATGTCCGTTTGCTTTAGAATGGGCTACGTGGTACCGTACCTAGTACTGCACCCACTGCGAAAATACAAGCGAGTGAACCAACACAATATTTGAATATGTTATAAATAATATACATTATGTATACCATATAAAGATAGGTAAACATAAGTGCAGAAAATTGTTTCTCATAATTTTGCAGTGTGTACAGTGCACACCCAGCACATATGGACCACACGCCATTGGATTCTAAGTATAAATGTAAAATCCGCAAGTGAATGTCTCATGGACTTCTTTTGTATTACTTTTTGAAATCGCAAATAAAAACCAAAGTTTCGAGCAGTCACCCAACAACACTCAAGTGCAAGGATTTGACCCTAAGGTGAACATTCCTCCCTCAGAATTTTCGGAAAATAATGTGCCAGCACCAACTATTATGATTACAAAACTGACAGTAGTGTTGGCTACTGCTCGCGTTTTGGTGCGAGATATTTTTGGAAATTTACATGTGTTGCGTTTCTTGCTTGATTGGGGCTCCATGATAAATGACATAAATCGTGAGGCTAAAGATTTGTTGCAATTAAAGGAAAGCCAAATAAATATGCCAATTCGAGGATTAAATGGCTCGTTGAGAAATGTAAATTCTAAGGCGGTAGTTGGGAAATTTCTAATTACTCTAAGGATTTTATTAGTTTCGGAATTTGTAATTATTCCGAAAATCACAAACATAAAGTTATTGCACATACCATAGAGCACAACAGTTGAATATTATATTTAGGAATTTGCCTAACGCTATAAATCTAGTGTAACCTCATTTTTCAGATCTAGCAAAATCGACGATCTACTTGGAGCAGAATTATCTTTTGATATATTAAAATCCGGAAATGTGTAAGGACTCTCGCTTACTTCTTCGAGATTGCGTTTTAAGTTTTATTGTTAATGGCTCAAATGACATTTCTAATACGACCAACAATCACTAAAGCGGCCTGACACAGGAATAAATTTATATTGATAAAACACTTCAGGAATTCTTTAACTTGAATCCATTAAAATTAAGTCCTATTTTAAGTTCAGAAGAAATAGAGTGCGAAGAACATTTCATAAAAACACATTCTAGAGCACCTGATAGCAGATATATCGTGAAAATCCCCCTTAAAACTAACCATGTGTTAGGAAAATCAAAATTACTGGTATCTAAGCAATTAGAATCCTTAAGCAAAATGTTAAAGCGCAATTCTCAAATGAAATCATTATATGAAGATTTCTTGCGAGAATATAAAGATCTAAATAATATGGAGGAGGTATCAGAGTATCGAACTGCAAACACCGCATATTACATGCCTCATCATTGGATCTTGCGATCTGACAGCAAATCAACGAAGTTGAGGGTAGTTTTTAATGCCTTAGTTCCTACATCTACAGGTACACCTTTCAATAATATCCAAAAGTTAGGTAGAATTTTGCAGCAAGATATTTTTTCCGTGATGCTTCAGCTTAGGAAACATAAGTTAGTTTTTTCGGCAGATATATGCAAGATGTATAGACAAATCTCTTAGTCCATCCATCGGAAAGAAATTTACAAAGAATTCTTTGGAGGGATGGTCCAGATATTTCAGTTAAAACATTCAGGCTTAATACTGCGACAAATGGAATTGCTGCCGTACCCTACTTTGCGGCAAAGTTGGCAGCCGAATGGTTAGCGCTCTTGCATTCGGTTCAACAGTTCGTGGGTTCGAATCCCAGCTTGGGCATGGATGTTTGTAGTGAATCGGAATCCACTTTAAACCGTAGGTTCTCGTCTAATCTGTCCTCGTGTGCAAAAAATGACCGTTGAGCGACAAACAAACCAAACAATGCACCCTACCTTGCCACGAAAGTGCTTAAACAGTTATGTGATGAAAAAACTTCGTTCGCTGATGCTGATAAGGTTGTAAGGAATGATTTTTATATAGATGACGTATTAATGGGATCACATGATCGGGAATCAACAAGACAATTATTACTCCAGCTTATCCAGTTACTTGCACGGGCAGGTATGTTTTTCACAAATAGAATTCGAACGATGACATTCTTCTTGAAGGTATCACTAGTAGTTAACAGTATTCCTTCCAGGATTCTGCGAAAATTAGTTCGGTTAATGTTCTAAGAGTATTGTGCAAACATCAACTTGATTTCCTTTCATGCAAGGTTACAATTCAACGTAGAGACACTTACATTAAACGGTCTGTTTTGTCAGAAACTGCGAGGATATTCGATCCTCAAGGACTCATTGGTCCTGTTGTGACAAAGGCAAAATTCTTCATGAAAGAACTCTGGCTCTTAAATGTAGATTAGGATGCCACACTTCCAGTGGCTCTTTTGGAAAGGTGGATAGAATTTGTGTCACTTCTCCCAAAACTTGAAACCTTAGTTATTCCAAGACATTGTTGGAATGCTGGAATTCTTACTGATGGGTTTGTAGAAAGAAAACTTTTCAATCTGAATTAAGACATCCTTATAACAACTTTTTGGAACGGGTAATTACATAACCCTCAATTTTCCCGATTCTTTAATACCACAGATCTGAAAAAATATTTTAAGTTTCTTCCCATTAATGAATGTTGTTTAAAGTTTAAAAATGCGAGCAATTGTATAAAAAAAAGACAAGTATATTTTCCAATTTTAATGTATCAGCGAATTCCTACAAGACTTCTTTTGAGATATTGTGAAATGGCACTGAAAATAAATTAACTGTCAAAAAAAATCCATTATTTTTTTTTTTACATATTATCGATAATTATAGATGCTTTTATTTTATTTGATAAATATTATAAAACATATTAATAGAAGTAGATAATTAAATTAATGCTAATGCTGCGCCGAGCTGGCAGCCGAATGGTTAGCGCTCTTGTCTTCCGTTCAACAGTTCGTGGGTTCAAATCCCACCTTGGACTTGGATGATTGTAGTGGTTCGGAATCAAATCGGTGTGTGGTGTCGGTGTAGTGGTTCGGAATTAAATCGTAGTTCCCGGTATAAATAGCCCTCGTGTGCAAAAACTGACCGTTGAGGGATAAGCAAACCAAGCATTTAATGCTGTTTATGGAGCAATTGCTAATGCGCAGTGAAAGTTACCAGATGGAACTATTTTGGTTCACCTTTTGTGAAGTAAATCCAAAATTGCTCCGGCAGAACAGATCACTGTACCTAGATTGGATCTTAGTACAGAATTACTGCTGGCTGAACTCATGCAGAATCTTAATAAAGCCACAATATTGTGGTCTGACTCCAATATCATTTTTGCTTGGATCAAAAATTGCCTCACGAACTTAGAACATTTGTTGGCAATCGAGTAGTAACCAAACAAGAGCTAACGGTGAACCGTCAGTTTCAACACGTGTCCTCAAGGAAGAATTTAACAGAAGTCATATCCAGAGGCTTAGCTCCAGATGGCATCATAAGTAAAGACCTGTGATGGAGTGGACCAGCATTTCTTAAGGGGAATGCACTCAATTACAAGAGACTAGTATTCAAGAATCTGTAGTGGACAATAATGAGAACTCGCTGGAACTGAAACAACTATAGAATATTATCTGTCGCAATAGAAATTTCACTTTTAGGCTATATTCTTAAGGTTACCAATAACTATGTTAAACTAATTAAAATTTTACGTTTTTGTTTACGTTTTCAGATTTCTTCATAATATTAGAACAAGGGATAACAAGCGTCATGGACCGATCTCTAGTGAAAAATTTCATTTCGCGAAAGTGAATTTCATGTCTCTGGTTCAATTAGAAGAATTTAGGGAGGAGTATAAGTCCTTAAAGGTAAGTAAGCCTCTATCACGTAAAAGATCCTTAAATTTCTTAAATCCTTTCTGTGATACAAACAGTGTCATTGGGGTTACAGGTCGCCTTAAAATTTTCGATAAAGGTTACCAGAAAAAAACACCAAGTTATTCTTTCTGCAAAAAATAGTAAGTAAACTAAGTTAATTATGGAACATTTGCACAAAAAATATTTTCACATATTGGACCACAAACTCTCTTGTATTACGTAACACAAAAACTTTGGCCCATAATTTGCAGAAACCTGGCAAGGAAAATTGTACATAATTGTGTAATTTGTACAAAAAGCAAGCCTATGGTAGTAGAGCAATTAATGGGAAATCCTTTTCAGGGGAGAGAGAGAGTTACGGTAAATCCTTCATTTACAAATACCGGTGTACATTTGGCAGGACAATTCTTTATTAGGTATTGAAATCAAAGAAAGGGTACACTTCATAAAGTTAATATGTTGCTACTTTTGTCTACATAGCCACTAAGGCTATTCACATTGAAATAGTTTGTGACTTAACGTCTAAGACATTTATTGCAGCGTTGAAAATATTTTAGCCCGACGTGGCAAATGTAGGACCTGGTTCTCCTACAATGGAAAAAAAATTTGTGGGTGCCCACTCAAACCTTAAACCCTTGCATAGCTTAATAAACCATCCAGATGACGTATTAGGTAAGTTCCTAAATTCTGGACAAATTAAATGGTCCTTTATTGCGCTTGAAGCTCCGAATTTTGGAGGACTCTGGGATGCGGGAGTTAAAACCTTAAAACTTTTAAGCATCATTTATTTAAGGGTGCAAGAAATTTCAGTTACGAAGAATTTCTTATCATAATTACGGACATCGAGGGAATCCGAAATTCGAGACCCTTGACTCCGATTTCACCAGCTATCAATGACCTAGAGGCCTTAACGCCAGATTATTTCTTAACTGGGCGACCCATAGATACAATTGTTGAACAAACTATTGTTGATAATCCCATCTATCGTTTATCATGGTGGAAGCGAGTTGGAAAATTGACTCAGATTTTTTTAAAGCGACGGAGCTTGGAATATCTGACTTATTTTCAAAATAAAAATAAAGGGAAAATGTTGAAAATAAATGTCAGCCCAGGTATGTTAGTAGTAGTAAAGGAGCCTAATCTACCCAAATGCAAGTGGTTTCTTGAGAGAATACTAGGAAATTTTGCGGAAATGATAATTGTGTCAGAGTGGTCAATGTTCGTACATTAGATTTTAAAAAGACCCATTAAATTGTGCATACTTCCTGTAAATACTGATTAGAATTGTTGTACTGTCATAGCATAGCATTCTCTGAAATATTACTTATCATTATTATTTTCTGTATCTTTTAATTGCAGTAATATAATTGTTCTTACCATTTAGTACTTTGAACGTGTGTGTTATTTATGAATAATATTTGCTGAACCAATGTAATGTTTATTATTGTGTTAGAATATTGCTTTAGAATTGTGTAAATTCCATATTTGATGTTGTTTGATTGGTTGTTGAATGTTAACCATCCCACGGTGTCCGGGATATTGCCGCCTTGAAAAATTGTTCATCAGGAGATAAATTGAGACACTTAAGGCAACCTCTTACACTATTGTTTCTCCCTGAAAAATTTGATGCAGAATTGTATTTGTTGCGGTATTTTCAGCGTCCAGTGGCGAGCTATCATGCTCAAAATGAATGTTATTTATTATTTAGTTATCGACGGAATTATTTAAGTCATACCAATAATTGATATTTCTGTTGTTTTCATTTGCTGTACACACAAAAACTATGGCTTGTGTGTTTTTGTGAGTGAGTGTTTATAATAAAATGCTGCAAATTTGTGAACTATCTCAGTGTTAAGTAATACACTGTCACGTTACACACGTAATGTATTCTGAATTATTTTCATGGTATTCCATTCCTGCTCTTACTTACAGTGATTTCATTAACGTTCAAATCCAACGTCACGAAATAATGATCTAATAGGTCAATACCTATAGTTAATTAAAATAAAATTGTACGGCTCTAAGTATATAATTTTGTGTTATTTCCAGTATATCTTCGATATGAGCTTTCTGTACCTTCGGCAGAAGGGTTGAAAACATTTAAACTACATAGTGAGAGTATAGGCAAAAGAGCTTTGGCGAAACATGCTTAAAATAGATCTATCTAAAAGTTACTACATTATTCATATAAACTCTTTTTACATTATTATTATTATTTTAAAATGAGTTTACTCATATGGAAAATAAAAATACGAATTTAATTTCAATATTTTAAGTATGACTTTGAAATGAGAAGCATTCGTATAAACTGAATATCATGTAAATGAGTGCACAGATTTTTATTTGTATACTTCACAAAAGGCAATAGTTCAAGATGTATGCAATTTTCTAAGAACCTTACATTGAAAAATACATCTGTCTCTACTAGATAACTTTTAAATTTTGAAGTAACTTAGCATATATCGAAATTAATTAAACTGAAATTGATTTCAAATAATATTTTTTTATTTATTTGAGAAACAACTTAATGAAAGATTCCTATAAATAGACAAAATAAATTAATAATTATTATATTCCATTTTTAAAGTATATTTTTTTGAACTGTAATATTACACCTTGATTTTGGAGAACACGATTTTAGTACGATTGCGGGTGATATTGAATTATATTGTTTTGTCGCAATTTCTTACAGTCCATTCTCAGTTTTGGGCTTCTGGTTTGGTAGAGTTTTTAAATAAGCTATAATCTTTAAGCTTTATAAATAACTATAATATATAGCTTCAGTATTTTAACAAATGATGTTAACATGATTCATGTTTCATAAAGCATGAAAGTAGATTATGAGCAATAGTTATATCCTAACCAGATCCATATGATTCCTTAAGTTTTCTAGAAAATTTTGCATAAACACGTTTCATGTCAGATAGAATTTAGTTTGCTTTTGGATTTGTTTTAAACTTGTAATGTTTAATTCATCATTATATGAAAGATATGGAAATTTTTCTGAAAAATTCTTTGCAAACTATTAATCAAATTTGTTGACTTTAAAGCTATTTCTTTGGTATTAAATCCTCTTTTTTCATAAAATAACTCAATAAACTTTGCTACATATATCAATTGGAATTATATATTTCTAATAATCAATTGGCATAATTTTTTCTTATCAACACATATCCTTGTAGAACATGATGAATTAGAAAGTTCTTATTTTGATTATACTTAAATTTGTATTGTTTTATTTTTTTTGATGATTTAACGAAGATGGAATAGAAGATTATGATCTAGTTATTTGTGTAATTACTACACTAACCTTATATACAACAGCCTAATTACTTGAAGTGTTAAAAAATGAATCCATTCATATCGGATATTCAAGTTCATACATTTTCCTTTTAAACACTAAAATTTACTTTTTTAATTACTTATTATATTAGTATATTTTTAATAGCTGTGTTAAATATTGTTTATCATAAAATATGTAATAACTGAATACTTGTATTTATCTTCGGAATAAAAACTCAGTAATTCCATCTCATTTCCTTAATTTGGGAACATTAGGGTCATAAGAGAAACTGTTTTAAAGCAAAGAGCTCCGCGTTTTAAGATCAGACGACTGAGCTGTGAAATTTGAAAGTAAAGAGTTCTGTCAAGAAATCGAAATAAGATACTTTGAGAATATTAATTACAAATTTGCCGAGCAGAGGGGATTTACTATTAAAGGATTATCAAATGAGGTGATTTGATATCAATAATCTCTTAAGCAGAGACTTGTAAAAAAAGGACTTGAGATGTTTTAGCGTATACTACACATTGAAAGGAAACATGCAAAATATCTTCAATGCCTAGTCATGGACGTGAGAGGGGGATGAAGTGAAAACTGCAGGTTTTACTGACAAAGAAGCCGTTAATCATTAAATTAACAGTAGTAAATGCAATAAAAATCATCATTACAATACAAATTGAATCCCATTTGGTACACGAGATGAGACATACAATCTATTGCACAAATGCTAATCCAACATATAGCGACACATTTTTGTGCTTTCTAGTGACTTCTAAAGTCAAAACCTTTCGCAAAATTTGTAAAAATAGTTTGCATAAAGAAATATAATGAATAATTTTGTTCTTGATTTACGAGAAAATTGTGAAGAGTTGTCGGCAGTTTTAACAGCAATAATTTGTGAATTGAAGTTCATGCATTTGCGTATGAAAATCCTGCACAGGTATGATTGCAGAGAGTTTTAAAATGAATTATCATTGCATCAACGATGCCGTGATAAATAAACATTTAGAATACATCTACAAAAAGATTTTTTCTCATATATACATTGGGCAAAATAGGAACATGTTAGAAAAGAAAATATATTAATTTTTAGCAAGTTAACGAACATAATTAATAAAATATACTGATTTTAAAAAGATATTTAATGTAACACACACTATTTTAAAAAATATAATCTCATACAAATATTAATTAAATGGGGAAAGTAAGTATTTCAAGCTATCGGATGAAGGAGGTAATGATTAAAACAAACAAGGAGAAAACTTAAAGAAGTTAATTTTCTACAGTTGTTACACTTGAAAAGAGAGAATATTTGTTAAAGAATATTTCCTATACAAAGGTCTTAAATAGAAAACTGTTAATATAGAAATTTCTTAAAAATACGTTAATTAAGATTTAAGTAATTTCGATGTAATCAATTTCCAGTAATTTTTCTTTCCTCATGAGATTCTTTAGTTTTTAATAATTTAGAAATCATATTCTGAGAGTGGAGAACTTAATTTTTTATTGAAACAATATATTTTTTAATTAAAAATTAAATTAATTTACAAATATTTTTCATAGATATAGCCTAACAGAGTTCAATAAATGTGATTAAATGCTCATTAACATAAAAACGTAATCTATTCCTAAGCATATAATATTATTTTAATTAAAAATTTAATGTTGTTTTGCTATACCCTTTTCATTTTTAGCAAATATAAAATGCATATTAGAAGAAAAACGAAAACATAAAATAGAAAATTTTGACAAATGAAATATTCATAAAAAACTTTCTTTTATTAGTTTTATTAGTCTTGTTCTGAACTTGAAATCATATAGTAATAATAAATGCAGATATATTTTGAAATTAAATTACATATTTTTCAATAGGATATATAGAAATATTTTATAGCATTTTTTGTTGTTTTAATACTATAAAATAGATAGGATAAATATGAATTATAACAATGTTTTAGATTTAAAATGTTTACTAGGCCATAAAAGGCTTATATCATTCCAAGTCATTTGTAATAATATCAAGCAACACTAATATTAAAATTACTTAGTCTTTTAATTGTTGTTAGTCATTTTTTGAAGTATAATATTCATGTAATCATTCTTTGATTATAAATTTTAAAAAATCATTCAAAAAACTAGTGTACTTCGAGTTAATAGTTTATATGTTTCAATAAATTATATTTGTTAATAAAAACATTTTTAAAAAATATTTAATTAAATATTTTTACATTTAATTTTAAAATTTGATGATAATTATATATTAAAGATCATTATGAAGATAAAAATATTCAAACAAAATTGTGTGTGTGTAACTTTATTTTTACTACTAGTATTACATTTATACTTTAATATTTTAAACACATTTTATTTTTTACTTATACTAATATATTGTAAAATAATTTACCATTTAAATTATACACCAGATTATGGCTCGACAATTTAAATTTCTGAATGCTTGAATTTTGTCTATTTATAAAAATAAGTGGTAATTTATTAAAACTATATATTTCAAATAAAGGTATTGCTTGTATTAGATGAAATTATGGTCCAAATATTTTATGTATACAGGATCTCCATTTTAAACTCCACTAACTTCCTATTTTTGTATTTTGTGTTATCCAAAACGTTAAGAAAATTTATTCTTAAATAGGGAAAACTCCTTGGAAACATTTTCTACAGTAAATCATGGCAGTGAGTAATAAATAACTCATCAGATGATGAAAATCTATCCTTAGTATAATTCAAAATTGAAGTTCAAAACAGATTAGTGAAACTAATGGAAATATGTTATCTCCAACCATTTCCATGTTTTCTTAGGAATTATTTTTCAGTATTCACGTTTGCATTTTGTGACGGTTGGAAATAATGCATTTAAACTTATATGGAGACTGCAAAAAAAAAGTTCCTTTTTTAGAAATGTTTATAAAAACCCATTAGAAATGGTTATTGGTGAATCCCAACTCTCACGGATGTACTTCTCTCAAGAACTATTTCCAGCTTTGACTGTCTTGGATCTAACTAATTCCCTTGGCTCAGATGGAATACATGGCCAAATGGTGGAAAACCTAGGCTTCATTGGCAAACAAAGATTATTGGTCATTATCATCCTTTCCTGGTCGTGCTGACAAGTACCTATTGACTATAAAAGAGCCACTGCTATTTCCATCAGAAAACCAGGGAAAGAAGCAGTCTCCCCCGAAAGTTAGAGCTCTATTGCTCTTACCAGAATAACATCTAAACTAATAGAAAAAAATGATTCTTTTTAGACTTCTTTACTTTTTAGATATCAATCATTTAAGACCACCCGAACAATACGGATTAAGAAAAAGGCATAGCACCACGGTCCAGGTCTTTTTCTTTTGTCTCAAAAGATAAGAGATGCCAAAATATTAAACCAACAAGACATACCGTGACGGCCTTGCTTGACTTAACCAGGTATTTTTATACAGACTAAAGACAAGCTTATCACTAAATTACATGACTCTTTTAATATTAAGGGTTCTGCCTTGGTTTGGATTGTCGACTTCCTGCACCATATATCACTCAGAGTCAAATTGAACAAGATCTTTACAGATTCTTTGATACTGTGTCAGGGTGTTTCTCAGGGATCAGTTTTGACCCATACTCTCTACCTGTTCTCCCTATTTTTGGTAAAAGCTGAGAAAAAGTAACCAACACTTGTTGGCATTGTAATCTTCGCTGATGACATTGTACTCTGGAAGTCACGCTCTAATGTGAACAATATCCAAATGGAACTCAACTGCACATTGGCTGCAATGTGTGAGTTTGCAATAGAACACAAATTAAGTTTCAGTCGAGCAAAATGATTAGCGACTTTTTTTCACCACTAATAAACACCTATATTACTATAAGCCAATGTTGTTTTTCCATTATGAGCCCGATATTTTTCGATTTGACCTATCACTTATGAAAAACACCCTAAATGTCTCTGTTTTATTCTCGACCCTGTATTCAACTGTAACAAGCATATCGGCCATCTAGTTTCGAAGGTTCGTAAGTGCCTTAACATTCTCAAATATCTGGCTGACACAGATTGCGGTGTTGATGCACACACACACACACACACAAACTCCCTCAGATTCACATATATTTCAGTTATAAGACCTATTCTTGAGTATGGTTATCCGATTTATTCCAGCGCATCTGAAATAAATCTTCAGAAATTACAACGAGTACAACTAAGTGCCGCTTGAATCATCTTAGGACTCAGAAATAGCAGCTCATCTGATTTAGGTTTATACGAGACAAATTTACAACCATTTCACATTTGAAGAAGAGCTAACTTAGTTAAATAATTGAACAAAATCTATAGCTACAGTTCGAATCATCGTACCTATTTGAATTCACACAACTGGCACAGTAATCAAAGATTAAAGAAATTCACCCCTTTTTGGGCCAGGCAGAATCTTAAAACCTAATATTTCACAAAGTTGAACCTCAATCTTTAAAATCTTGTTTTGGTACTCGCACAAAATGCCGTACTGGGAGCGGAGACTATATTAGAACCCCTCATTCTGAAATTTCCCTAAAGCAACGTAACCCTGACACTTATTCAGTATTCAGAAGGGAGTTGATAGAGATTAAGGAGGGATTTGCTGCTATCATTTCTAGAAACTGCCATTTTGGAGAACAATGGATTTTGTCGGACAGACACAGTGCACTGAAACATCTCAATATATCTCAAGTATATCTATTCTGCTAAATTGAAAATTATCTCCTAAGAACATGATGCATATTTACAATGGATTACATCCAACATAAACTTTTGTGACAATGAGGAAGATATGCCCACTGGTTCGTCACTTACATATCTGGAACTTTACTTGAATGAAAAATCTAGACTATATTCAATGTGGCAAATTTCACCCACACACCACTGGTAATCTGGGACATCTCCTGGAACTCTTCTGGAGATAAAATGTGTTCAAAAATCTCAGATTACCTTGGTCAGATTATCAAGTGGACATCTAAAACGTTTATCGTCTGAACGTGGTACCAAAACTATCCCACTTGTAAAAAATGCTGTCACCATCCAGCCTCATCGAAACTGGATTGCTTCGTACTTTCCCGAGAGGATTTATCCTCAGATCCCATGCTAGTCATCGATTTTCTAACTGTCGATATTTTATTGGAGTTGATCTGACAAATGTCAGATCTTTAAACAGGATAAGCCCTATATGTATATCTAGAAATGGCTATAAACTGTTCTTCTGTTGTTTGAGTGCTTTTGTGATTTTTCCTAAGCCTTTTCTGCTATTTGTTTGTACTTCGTATTAAGTTTACATTTATACAAATCGCATTGGAATTTCCTTTTCTAAACATACTTTACATATTTTCAAAAGCATAAATTGTAATCTAAAGTATATAAGAAAAATTGTTATGTCGAAACACAATTCATAGTAACATAATTTGTGATGTGTGAGAATATTGGTTAGCATTATGTGTGACCAGATTCCTAGTATATAAAGTGCACATTTACATAAGAAACAACCTGAATTGATATACAGCTAAGAAAATACATGCAAGCCTTAAATGAAAAGCCAATTTCTACTTAAAATTAGCTCTGTAAAGAAAATTATGGAACTGCTGCTATGCAAAATAAATTTTCTTAATATTGTCGAAACATTGTATACATTCAGAGCTTTGGCATAAGATAGGTATGTTTTAAGATAGTGTTCTTTCAACTTTCACACACATTGGTATTAGAATATAAATTTTAAAAATTCTCAAATTTTAATTAGTTAATCACAGACATATTTCTCAAAAGAATTAAAATATCACCCCAAAAGTGTAGAAATTGAATTTTATGAAAAAGCCTCGGTGACCTGGCTGGTTAAGGGGCTTGCTCTCTTTATTGGAGTTTGAATCCCGAAGCAACAAAAAATATGTCGGATTCACAAATGGTGAATGTAGAATATCGTGGTTACATTGTACCCCATGTCAAATTATACCTCTGGAGTGGTAGGTCATAATTGGGTGTGTTATGCTTTCTCTTAAATTACGAAGACCCACCCAATTTCCAAGCACAATGACACAACTATATATATATATATATATATATATATATATATATATATATATATATATATATATATATATATATATATATATATATACATTTATATATATATACATATATCAGTTTTTGAGCAGAGTTCTATGTTTGCCTGTAATCAATTAAGATAGCAAATAATGCGGTTTGGTGTTGCTTTGAGTTCTATAGGTTTGCAGAAAAATATTTCTTTTACTACTGACAAATCATCACAAACTCTAACGTAGGCAATGAAATGAGCATCTTTATTACTATCTGTTGCCTCATTCAGTTGCATTGAAAACAATTTATCACGCAACTTCGACAAAAACTGACAGTCTACATCTTCAGCTATATCAGCAATTCGACGGGCAACAGAATCATTTGAAAGAGGTATAGACTGCAATTATTTTGCAAAATTATCTCCAAACACAATTTCTACAATCTCAATTGCGGCTGGCAAAATAAGGTCTTCACCATTGGTGTAAGGCTTTTTGCATCTATCTATTTTATATGAAACTTTGTAAGAGAGTTAATGAAAGCTTTTTCCTTCACAAAGTTTTTTTAAACAATGATGTTTGCTTTTTATATGATTTTAATTTTAATTCGAAGAATTCTCTGGGTTTGTTTATGTAGTCACTCTGAAGCGTTTCCAAATGTCGTTTTGTTCAAATGCTTAAGTTTATTAGGTTTCATGTTGTCTGCCGCCAACATTTTTGAGCAAATGATACACAGGTGGCTTTTTTCTTCATTTACTTCAGTACTAGTGAACAAAAAATTCAAGTATTCTTGAGAATATTTTCTTGATTTTATTTTTGGAACCACGCTCGCCTGTGAACTTGTTGATGCTTGTCTATCGTCTAATTCACGCTTAAACATTTATCCTTGATTCTGCATAAGTCTGCTGCTGTGAATATTTAATACGGTGAATTGGAATGACACGTATATATATATACATATATATATATGTATATATATAAGAATAGATTCAATAACAACAGAAGGATCGACTGGAATGAGATTGTCTGTAATTGAAATTAGCGCCATAGAACTCTGTCTTTTTCCCTATGAGAAAACATTTGTTTACATCTGCGCACGCTGCCTAACTTAACTTTTATCTGACCAGACAAATTACAGACAAATCAAAACTTCTCGCGAAACCGTGAGAATGCCCAACATGGCGGGACGCAAGAGCAATAAAAAAGCATAGGTTTCTTATTTTTTCAATGCTGAGGATCGGTGTTGTAAAATATCAATAGATTTCCGTATTCATGGTAATTTGCAAAGTTTAAAATTAAGGTTGTAGTGTAGGTTTAGCACCAAAATACTCTAAATACATTAGTTTTATATACATTTTATTGTATGCGGTGTGGAGTGGGGTGCGAGGAATATTATGATGGAAAATTGGGCCGTGAATACTAAAAGGTAGAGAAACACTGACCTACATCAAAGTTGGTGACTTCGTTTTCAAATTAGCTGATCAGCAGATGGATATCAAGTTATAAGAAGTCATATACTTTTAATCCTTGTAAGTAGGATATTTTTCAATGACTAAAATTCTGTTTACGATAGTGACGCTTTTCTTCTCTTCTGGTTATATGTTGTGACATAAAATGTTCTTTTAATGTTTTTCCAATGAATTATAATAATTAGCAGGTTATTGTTTGAAAGGAGTCAATGAAACATTTAGTGAAAGTAGTCAAATTGTCACTTGGTTCTAAGCAAGAAATAAAATATCTCTTGTGCAATGAAACAATCTTTTATAATTAGAAAGGAAGAAAGTGCTTTAAATAATTTTAAAAAATCATTAAGGAAATTTTATTGATAAAATAAAATAAAAGTGGAAAGGCTTATGCCTTATTGGAGAGTTAAGTCATCACACTGCCATTCAAAATTACCTTTGGTTTTCTGTGTGTCGTGACTTAATTTGCAGACTATTAAATAACGTAAAAAATATTAAACTGGATTTATTAACAAGTAGATTTATTTGCAATAAAAATACATTTATCACGTTTTCTTTTTTTAGAACTCCTTTGTGTTCCTACAGTATGTTGAATTCTTAACATAGGTATAAAGAAAACTCAAATTACTTATTCAAATAATAATTTTACAAAATTTCATTAAGAGAAATTGAAGCTAGAAAAATGATTGAAAGAACCCCCGTGGAAGTTTAAATTCTAAACATTAACACAATTGAATGTAATAGGCTCGTAAGGAATCTCTCCCTTCCAGAAAATTATATTTAAAACACTTAAATTTAAACTCTTTTTATCATAAAAAATATTAAAATGGTAAAAATATTGTAAAATTTAATCCATTTTTTCCAATTAAAATCGATTAGAAAATGTCTTTAAAAATATAGGTTATTTTTTATCAATTTTAAAACCAGACTATTCTTGTTTTTCTTTTTAGCAGTTTGATACATCCAGAAATCTATTTTGATTTCTATAAAATGCACTTTTATTATTGATATATTATTTGGATCATTATGAAATATATTATTTCACTTTTGTATTTGAATCTATGAAATACTGGAAAACCCAAGTGCGTCATAATATCTTGGTCTTAAAATGTTGATATTTATAACATTCAATTCTTTTGTAATATTCTCTGTTTCATATGAAATATCAGATAGTCTTACACCCTATGGTGGTATTATCAAGAGTCCTTATAAATATAAAGTATCAGTATCTTATTTTCGTAAGAATATTTTATATGCAAAAGGTATATCTCAGCCTTTTCTTAAGCTGAAGGAATATCCCTCTCTTCACGATATGTTCAATTAGTAGGCACTCACAAAAGGTTGAACAGCAATCCGAGCACCAGCTTTACATAATGCACCGTCATTTTGGAGATTCTAACTTCGCGAGAAGGAAGTTTCAATCGCGGAAAACAGCGCGGCGATGAGTGACACGCTTCCTATCTCAAAACCTTTCTCTGCTGTTTGTCACTCCCCGGTTGAGTTCCTCCTTTCGTGAAAATGATTAGAAACTGGGATGGGACCCTTTTCCTTCAACACCTCCAGCAAATGCCTAAATCTTCCCATTTCTTAATTCCAATATGCTTAATGAACGCAGAATAACTTGCATTTCCTTCATAGAATTTGTTCCCGGAATGATGTGGTGTGACAGAGGCGCATGCGTGACCAGAGGGAGTGGGGAGGGGACTGTCAGGTTGTATTTTCTTGGCAGCCTAGAAGTCGAGTGTTCTCTTAGATGCGGATTCAGACGGCGAGGAGGTCGCATCTCCGAATCATGCGGTTGCTCCATGGAATCCTGCTCTTCTGCTCGTTCTTCCTCGGATTCAGTGAGGCCGCTTTCGATTCTAGACGGGACAGAGCTTCTGACAAAGGTAATTTTAAGAACATTTTAGATGCGTTCAGCTTTATTCTAAATAAAAGATTTTTAAAATTATTTTCCTAATATAAATTATTTCCATCTGTTTTATTTTTAGCACATATGTAGAATTTCAAAAGCCTCGAAAACTCTCATTCAACTCTTAGACATTTTTTAGGAGGGCTTGATTGTTTGATGAAAAAAATCTTTATAAAATTTTTTAATTTGAATTAAATAAACATGTGTGAGTAAATAATACAACTTAATTTTAGTTTCCGTTATGTAATTCATTATCTTAAATAAATTTTCGTTATATACTTGTAATTATATTTACAAAGTAAAAAAATATATTTATAATAAACATCTATTATATCATGTGTAATAATCTAATTCATTAAAATATTAAATTACTTATGATTTCAGCAAAAGTTATTTGAAGATGAAATTTTATAATCAAATTTCAAAATCTATTTCAGATAGTTATTGTAGATTTATATTTAATTAAGTAGATTTGTTTCAAAATAATGATTTAACTTTATACATTTAACGAAGGTTTGATACGAAAACTTAGAAGCTTGAATTCATTCATGCAAAAATGTATTTCACGTATGTATGAAACGAATGAAGAGCATTATTAGAAGGTTAATTTCGTAAACAATAAAATATTTTTAAAAAAATGTTTTTTGAGATTATATATAGAACAAACGCGTCTCAAATGGAAAACATTTTAAATACAAGGAATCAATAATATTTTCAAATTATTACTTTGTGATCTAGTGTGGTTGAATTTTACTTCAGAGGGAAGAGATATTTGATTGATTGATTGAATTTTTCATTTCATTATTTCCATAAATTTTTATTCAATATTTTATGGTTATTTATTCCCTTGTTTTCGTTCTCTGTTTTTTTTCCGTTTATTATATAATTTAGATATTTAAAGTATATCTTTAGAATTTTAATTTAACATTTCATATTTATATTTCTACAGATATATATACATTTGGTAACATTTAATTTCAAATATCTAAAAATTCAAGTAGTGGAGAACAGTTCTCTTACGTGAATATTTTTTTAATCAACGAATTAATTTTGTCAAAAATTAAGTTATTAATCTTATTTGTTCTAGTTGTATGAAAATTTTTTCTTTTTTCCTTTAGACTTTAGACACCTGATGATAAAAGGAAATAATAATTTTCAAAATACACTTCGTAGTGAATTTTATTGAATTTAAAAAGGATTTTAATGTATCATACTTATAAATTAATATGAAATATAATTCATTATTACATTCCTTATATAACAAAAATCAAGTAAATTATCTTACTGAAAACAACTTTGAAACATTGAGCTTCATAACAAAAAAAAAAAAAAAAAAATAAAAAAAAAAAAAAAAATAACAGCTTCCATTGAATTTCCTTTGATGGAATTTTATTTCTTGGTAGAGAAAGCCATTTCTTGCTGTAGCACTAAGCCATTTCTTGCTGTAGCACTAAGCCATTTCTTGCTGTAGCACTAAGCCATTTCTTGCTGTAGCACTAAGCCATTTCTTGCTGTAGCACTAAGCCTTTTCTTGCTGAAGCAAAAAACAAGATTTTAACTTGTTTGTCAGCTATAAATATTTGTACAATAATGCGCTCTTTATATTTCCCATTTTAACATATTATACTTTATTTTCACAATGCTTTGTGGGACCTGAAACATTTTTAAATTTAATATCGATACACTTAAAATAAAAATTTAATAATTGAGTATGAAGTAAACGTTTGAAGATGATTCTAGAAAATAATATATTCAAATATAAAATAGTTTAAGACTTTTAAGTTAAATGACGATGAAACAAGTTTTATTTAAATATTCAGATTATATTTATCAAACAAATTAAAAATACCGTGCTCGTCTTAAATGTTTTACTTTAATTCTTTTTTATATATTCATTAGAACTTTTTTTTTATTTCAATTAGCTTATTTAACAAATAAATTTTACAGCTTTAGTTGAATAATTATTTAATAATGAAACAAAAATTCTGGTCATGTATTCAAACAAATGCAAGCAAAAATTAAAGGGAGTTTAAAAAGTTAAATGCCTTGAATTGCAAAACATCTACGAGTTTAAATAAATAAATAGATTTGTTTATTTAAAATTGTTTAATACATTTATCTAAGTCATTATTTGTTATTAGTTAATAATTAACAAATTAAGAACTTCATTTACTACCAGTATTTTGTTATTTAGAATGACTGATAGCATTATATTTATAAAAATTCTAATTGTTAAGAAACTATATGTTATGAAAATGCTGGTACATTTTAATGCAATTCCTTTAGACAATATGTTTTAAAAATGCTCTTTATTAATCCTGATATTGCTTTAGAAAGTAACTTCGCAAGTATTTTTACTAACTAGAAATTATTTATTCTAACCAAATTATTTTAAGTAAGATGATTATTTTCCATAACACTTTTTTGAAACGGAATCTTTCTTTAATTAATTACCGTTTAATCTTTAAAATGTCTTCAAAGCGGAAACAAATCATTTCTATATCTAAAACAATCTATAAAAACAAGCAATTTCAATCAGGTAGCTCTTGGTTAGGAAATAATAACGCGAGGAAAAAAATAAATTATACAATTTTTACAATTAATCATTCCATTCTCTTTTCATTTTATGGAAACAATTCGTGTCAGTTTCCTAAAACATTTTTCTAAGCAAGTAACTTTAATGTCCCCTTATATTTTAATTTTGTAAGGAGCTTAAAGTTAGAAATAACAAATACTGGTACAATGAATTCTTCGTTTCAATAAATAGTAAAAAAAGGAAATAATCAGGTGTCGCTTTACAACGGTCTTTGTCTGTTAGGTTATCCACTTCGCAGTGTCAAAGTAAGAACTGGTAGTGGACTGGGAAATTTTCCCTGAGACGTTGCCTGGGTGTGGGAGAGTGGGGTCTTATCATAAAGAGGGGAATGTGACAGGGCATCTGGGTTCTCTGGTAAATAGAATTTAAAATGCGTTATTTATTTCGAATATTTATCTTCATTTCTATGGGAACCATTTTCAAGCAATTAGTAATTTCTGGAGAATGAAAACTGGCAGAATCTTCTTGTTTGGCAATTAGAGAGATACTAAACCACAGTTACTCTCATTTAATTTTAAAATAGAAAAAACAGTTTTAACTTAAAATTGAACTACACCATATATCTAACTAGATCACCATGTATGCCTTTCTTTAAACATGTACTAAATGTAAGTAAAAGATTAGTTCATTCATTAAACACTAGTTAATATTTCTTCAATTATAGGTGGATGTAAATGAAACACGGCTGAATATTTTACCTAACAATTTCCTCAGATCCCTTAAGACAATGCTACACCCATATATTGAATTTTGCATGAAAAAATGTCTTACAAGTTATTCAGGAAATATTTCATTATCTTTGCTATTTTAATTTAATATTCCATTTTTTCGCAGAAATTCTTCGATATTTTGGTCTTTATTCCTTCTATCCTCATTAATAGAAAACTTACAAATATACTGCACTGTGGCAGCTGCTGTGCAAAAATTCTCGGATTCTATCCCAGCGGTTGTTTAGCAACCAAAGGTTCTATTATCTGCATGCTCATATTTGTCGTTTTCTGTATTTCCTCCCGGAAGTCGCTTCAGTATTAAAAGGTTTTGCATCGGATCCACTATGCGGTGTTAAATGGAGTAGAAACATTTACAGAAAAGAGAATATAACACACGTTTTCGATCCATTGCGTGTATTGAAACTGTTCAACACTAGAATTATTTTGTAAGTAAGTTCTTGGAAGTATTTTGTAAGTAAACTCCAAAGAAAAAATGATTAGTTCACTCACAATGTATTTTCAACTTTTCCCATAAAGATTGTTGGGGTTGTGTCAGCAAAACTTTTCCCTCTTGCGCCAATAAATATGTGATGCGTGAGAATAAATACGAGGATTGAATAATATCTAAATGTTTATTCAGCAACTTTTTGCACTCACCAGCAAATATATAGATCTGTGCTCTTGAATGACGATGCAAAGAATATCTTGATGCTAATGATTGAACACAAGGAATTAATGGGAAATTTCATACAGTCATTCATGTTCCAACTTGATTCTTTCTCGAGTAATTCTTCTCCAAGTTATATACGCAGTTACATTTAATATTAACAATAAGTTATGTATGTTATGTAAAAGATGTTAAGTTATGTTAAGTTATGTAAAAGAGATCTTACAGTCAAAATCATTGGAATATACTTTTTCACCATTAGAACGCAACCTGTACGAAAGTAATGTTAAGCATCCATATTTCTGCAGTTATCTACTATAAGCATTTCTTTGAACGAAAAAAAAATGCTTTAAATTAAGTAAGTGATTTAAAAGGCCAATTACGAAATAAAAATTCTTAAATTATTCCCATGGCACTAAGAAGTTAAATAAAAATGTTCATTAATTATTTCATAATAGTTAAAATGTTTCGTTGTTTAAACTCTAAGCCAGTTTATAGAATTTAATTTTTCAATTTAAGTTTTTACTTGCAGTGTTCATAAATTAATTTAGTAATTTTTTTAAATCATAATCGCTTTGACTTACACTAATGAATTTAAGATCCAGAGTTTCTAGTGCATTTAACTAATATTTTACTAACCAGTCTAAAACACAAAAATATATTAAGTTGCTTCAAGAAGCCTTGTGTTCACAAAATTACCTGCTTTATTATTATGTTGGAATTGTTCAAGTCTATAAGTTACTCAGCCCAATGGACATGTGAATGGGGTTTTTTTTAATTACACCAGCCAATGTCTTCTCGGTCATAAGGCACCTTCAAATCCAGTATAATTCTGAAGTAGAACTTGCAGGAGAAAAGACTCCACAGTCACCTTGAATAGGTGTAAATGATCATATAAGATGTTTACGTATCTATCAGATTCGCTTCTATACTTATCAGGATCCCATAATACGCTAATTACTTACGTCTTGTGCAGTCTCTGATTCTACAATTAAATATCAATTATTTCTTTACAAGTGCAAGATATTACTTCATGAGATTTTTTCCCTGCTCTCATATATCTATTCTCTCAATAAACTAAAATTAGATTCGTTAGGACAAGCGAGATTTTTATATTCATCTGTAGTCCAAAGTGGTGTTAGAAAAACACAAACTCTCTGTGGTACACAGCATAATAATCAAAGCATTTTAAATGCTAAGCCAATTTTGTTTCCAATGAGTAAATTGCCTTCAGAGAGTCCTTTTCATGGACAAGATGTAAGGGACTAAAATTACTCTATCCCGACAGACGTGCATCAAGAATTAACGCAATATCCATGTTCCATTGATCAACAGAGGTTGGAGCGGAATCTTTCACTTTTGGCTTTAATAAACTTTGTTTTATGACAAGTCTACCATGAGCGCAAGCATATAGCATCTTGTCATGTGACCAACAACGCTAAATCAGTGAATCTTTAGTTTCAAAATCTTATTATCAACGATTGTTCACTGAAAAGTTTTTAATCTGAGTTTACTGCATTCCTTAACTTATTTCATAATCTGCTGCAGTTTCAGGCAGTATTACATAAATTCACTTTAATCGCTGCTGTCCCCATTCTCCAAAAATCTTTTTCTGTCTGATATCTAATGCTTCAACTGATATTCATGATGCAGTTCTGAAATGGTCGAAAGAGAAAATTCAATGTTCATGGCTAACTCGGATGCATTTTCTGTGTGAAGTCCATTCCAAGTCTCTTAATCTATACCGTGTTATGTATCCTATACTAATAAGAAATATAAATTAAAAATTTTCTAATCCATGCTATGAATTATGAAATTTATTCAAAGGAAAGATTATTAAAATAATTTAAAACTGTCTGAAACGTCATTTTCTTGTTCATTTTGTAAAGTTATTGTTCATTAGTACACATAATATGGATGGTGTATGTGAAAATACAATCGAAATGCTATTTATTGATTTAGATTATGCACAATTAATTTCACAAATTAATGTAAAAACATTCTGCATATTATTAAAATGAATATTGTTTCAAAACGTTTTCAACTAACATATTTCAACCTAATAAAAAGATGGGTAAAGGAATACCCATCTTACCGACTAGGAAAGATCATTCATAGATAAATTTGATCTTAACCTTTTTGGAAAAATCAGCATTAATCAACATTTTCCATTTAATTTAATTTTTTGATAAAAATTATAACTTCTCCATATTTAAATCTTTAAATCATCTTTTTGTTAAAATGTGTTGTAATTAGAAATGTTTGTAAATTTTTAAGCAACATCCTGTTTATTTATTAAAATATTGCTGATACTTAAGCTCATAAATACTTTTTTGTGTAATATCCTATAAAATAAGATGTTATAATAGAATGGTAACGAAAATCATAGCTGTCCAGTATCTGGAAGTAGTCATTCATATATTGGAGCGATGACATTGTAGCATACGTGATTGTGAACTTGACAAGTTGAAGACAGTCATGGCTGGTACATGTCAAAACTTCATAGGATTCACACATATTTTTTTTTAAATTTTCAAGTTTTAATCGGAAAAATTCGGTGACTAATAAACTTAGAAAAAAGTTTAAAATTACACTCAAATAAGTCATTATATTACTTATAAATAAGCAATAAATTGTATATATCATGATGAATTAGTAAAATGATTAGATATTATATATATATATATATATATATATATATATATATATATTTTAAAAATATAATTTACAATAGAAAAATGCAAGATATTTTTCATTGTCCAACATTTTCCAGTTTTAAAATCCGGTGATCGATCAATAATTTTTATGTGAAATTTTGCGTTACAGTTTTTCTCGCATATAGAAAAATAAAACGAATATTAATACAGTTTGTTGTTTGATGTCTTATTTCTATTTGTGCCAATTTCATAGAGATTCATTTGTTCAATAATGCCCTCCTTTTCCCATTCATAATATACATCCTGATAGGCTCTCAACATATTACTAGAATTAAGTGATTTCATGATGTTACTAAGTCTTTCTTTCGCTAGTTCTTTGTGATAAAACGATGACAAATGACTCTTCTACCAAGGTAAATATATCTGATACTTACCGTTTTTGAAAATGTTTTATAACAATTTCCTGTGTCTCTGTTTTTGAACGTTTTTCACTTCTATCGCGAACACCTGAGGAATCAAACTCCCAAAGATCCAATTTATTAGTATCATCTACGTGTCAAGTCAATGATAATAGAGTGCTATTCAATTCGCTTTCTCATGACCGTCCACTCTAAACGTGTGTTTATAGCCACTAAAAATTCTGACAAATGTTCTATTTTCCCTGCCATCAATTTACCGATTTCCTCTGCCCCTACGAGTGAGTGGATTTCGTTTGGGTTCCTTTTATACAAACAGGAATTTCCTCTTAATTCAACATCACTTGCAAAAATACCAAGACTTTTTTATTCACTTTTACACTTGGCATCACTTATTTTAAGAATGGGAGCACGAATTTGCTCTTGGTCCATCACGTCAAATTCTCAACTATATTTTTTATCACGGCTAGTTAACTTAAGACGATACCGTTTATGCTCTACAATATTTTCAATATCTCCAAAAAGTTCTTGTATCATAGTTTCTTCTCTTTTGCATTTTAAACCCATTATTCTAGCTGCAAATTTACTTACATAGTATTTTTGGCTACCAGTGTCAAATATTCCTATTAATTGTTCTGAATTCTTACCATTAACATACACAAGTAAGTTTGTAAATAAACTTCATTTTTACAAAAATTATTAGTTAAAACATTATTTTCGACCTGTTGGTTATTTTCAAAATAATCGGAATTTTTTATTATTCTTTAAATCATTATTATAACACATTATTGAGGCATGTTTAGAACAATTAGGGCAAACTATTTTTAAATAACACTCCCGATCTATGATTTATAATTAAACATCGAAAACATGCTCGTTTTTTTTTTTTTCAAAATATCTTTTTTTCCTCTGACAGTCAACTTAAATCAAATTTAAAGATAAATGAATCATGTGGTTCTTCACAAAATACGCCGGAAGCTCTTTTATTCTTATTTTGTTTCATTTCTGAGCTAAATAATTCAGCCGCTTTTTTTTCATCAATCGAACGAAGCTTCCTACGAGAGGGGGAGAAATTTTTTTCCTCATATTTTATGTGATCGGTTGGATTCTTATTCCCAAGGTCACTTAATGTGAAATGAATCTGAAGGGAGCGTTATCTGCAACCTAATGCTTCACAAAGAAAATTTAAAAGCTCTTTTATATCTGAATATACGTTTTCATTTTTTTATTTTTTATATTCTAACACTAGATCTTGAGGTATTATTTTTCACAGCACAGGACACAATATACTTCAATAATTTTCCGATTTTAATCATAACGACTCTAAACTTTACATATGTGTTATGTAATTATCATAAAATTTCCTAAAAAACGCAAATATTATTTGAATTTTATTTAGTGGTTGCATATTTAAAATTGTGCTCATGTGTGTGAGTAAGTAAATCTATATTATGAAATTTATCTTTTAATTACTCCATTGCAGAATCATAACGTGCGTTTGAAATTGAAAATCCCGTGATTGTATTTAGAGCAGACCCACCTAGAAATTTAATTCGAAACCAATCGAAAAGATTAGCCATTGTCTAAAGTGTTCATAAAATTTTGCGATATTAAGTTTTGGAAGTTGAATGCAAACCTTTTCTTCTACTGTTTCGCTTATTTCTGTTCTAGATAATTGAGGTTGTAAGGTTAAACTTTCGATTTCATTATTGACTGTAGATAGTTTCATTTGATTAATTTCCTTTTTTGCTCAAAATGTATCAATAACTACCTTTTCTTTATACACTTCCGATTTCTCAAATTCGGCCTGAACTCCTCATCTTTAAGAAATGGTTTCAAGTAATCATCTACACAAGTTAAGGAATAAATTTATTAGTTTGTACTTCAATTAATTCTTCTAAATCACTGACATCTATAGCTTTCATTTTCGAAAGCTCGTTATTTAATTTAGTCAGTGTATAAGTGACACTTTATTCTTAGAGATGTTCTTTTTTTCTTTAACAATTTAATTTTCTCATCTGAAAACATTTTTGTTTTCATTTAACAGTTCTACTTATACACAGTATTATTAAAGAAAAATTGACTAGTCTTCACATCCCGGTAGGGATGCTATGATAAAAATTTTATAAGAACTTCTTCTTTTAGTAAAAATTGCAGTCTTAATTAAAGGTGAAGGGAAAATCCCCTTACTTGTCACTCTTTTAGTACTGCAATCCTTTCTAGATATCCAGGGTGAATCCCAGTGAGCTCACTTTTAGATTTTTGAAGCTACAGATTACTGCTCTATTTTTAAACAAAAATGTCATTAGCAATGCATATCAGACTCTCATTTAAAAGAACAAACTGCTTTTTAAAACAAAAATATTTAATTAGAATTAACAAATATAGATCGTAATAAAATTCACAACCTCTTCCGTTACATTCATTCAACTGCCAGACTGTTTACAAAACATATCTCTCGTGCCCTCTGTGGTTTAGGTTACAGTCAAACTTAAGTGTTCGCTTTGGGATATTTTCGACAGTTATGTTGTTACTGTTACGTATGACACTTGGACAAGACAAGCTCGTTCTGGCTGGTGCTATGCGAATTTAAGTCAGTACAATGAATCATTCGTTGGACCAGAGCCCCATGAAGGGGAAACTTCGTTTTTGTTGTCAGACTCCTCCGATAGATGGTACCACTGGATGATCCACTCGATCATTTTGACATTGATTTGAAAGGGGGAGGAAATTTTCTCCAGACAAAAACCCATGATAATGACTTTCGATTCCAGAGATTTAATGTGCACGCGTACCACATGTTACTTGGCATTTTACTCAGTGGTTCTTTAGAGGCATTGGGAATCGAACCCCACTCTACCGGTTTGAAGGACGATGCCCAAACCACCAGGTTATCACGCCTCCATATAATTTACACTTGTTAAGAAAAGTAATAAAATAGTTCGCTTCACATGTTAAAAAAACTACTATCTGGAAAAATAATTTTACAAAAAAACAGACTTACCTAGAATATTTCTATTATTAAACTGACCTATTTTCAGGACTTGGAAAACCTGTTAATTTATTCCTCTATTTTCGCATTATAGAAGTATTCCTCTTTTTTTTCCAGTCTGAAAACTCATAGGATTTGATTAATTTCTATTGTGCATTTTATATTTCCTGGATTCTAGAAGACTTGAATAACAGAGTCATGGTTAAATGGTTTTTCCTTCTGCTATCTCCCACCTCGTTCAACCGGTTCCAGAGATAATCGGTTTTTCGCAAGGGAAATCTACTTCGTGTGGAGGGAAATGTGGGATGCAACCTAATGAAAGAAGGATAGATTAATTGGGACCTCCAGCCAGGGGAGAAAAAGGGGTAACTTAGGCATCAATATAATAACAGACAATAGGAAGATTACATTCCATATTTTTAAGATTTTAATGCATTTTGATTTTTATATGCGCATTCCATTTCCTAATTTTCTTTTTGCCATCCTTATCTGATATACTATTAGCCCTCTATATGTCATGTTAATCCAATACAAAGTGTAGATGACTCCCCTCTCCAAACCTCTATACCCAATACGAGGGATGTTTCAATGTCCTAACATGATGATCTTCCTCTGAATCAAGTATTGAACCGGTTTATTTTACGGGGACAAAACCAATGTCCTCCCCAATGAAATAACCTTATTTCCTTAGATTGGCTGTATGTACAACACACAAATTCCTGATTCGCTGCTCAGTATTCTTTGATACGCCGTTAAAGAATAATTAAGAAAAGCATCTAACTGAGCGAATTTTGTATTTTTTAATAATCTAACAAGTTTTCTAAAATGAGTACTACTGAATTTTTTTACGAAATGAAATCAACTAATTAAAGAAAAATAGAATCAAATAGATATATATATGATTAAAGAAATATTTTAAAATTTGAACATCATTCTGTTACTTAACGATCTAATTACTTGGTATTTTACATTAGAATGCATTATATAATTTTTAATAGAAGTCTCGAAAAATGTGTTCATAAAGCAACAAATCTAATACAGAGTATAAACAAAAATGTCGAATATAACATGTATTTTACTTAAATTACAAAACCTGATTTTTTCTGCTTATATTCATTGTATGTGTGTAATTTTCATAAATGAAACATATAAAATGTTAAAATATTGTATATATAGCAAATATAATTTAGCACTATAATTAGTTTTTTTATTGAGTATAATTATAATTTTCATTTATATTTATACTCAATAAAAAAAAGCAAATTATAGTACTGTATAATAAAATCTCAGGTGAGAAATTTTAGTTTCAATTATAATTTGAAATTATTTGTTTAACATTCAAAATTATCATATTTTTTTAATATCTGTATTGGTACACAGAAACAACACGTCAGTTTTTTAAAAATTTTATTGTTTGACTGACAAAGAATGATTGTTCTGTGTTAGCGCCATCAGGTGCGGAGAGAAATTAAATTTTAACATTGAGTCGGAACATGCCATGCAACCTTGAAATATTATTTCAAAGAAACAGGTTATGCAACATACAAACAAAAAATAAAGATTAGTTATACAAAATAAATGAACATAAATGAAAAAGTATATAACTAACACATAAATGAAAGAAAGTTTTGTACGTTAATATATAATAGAAGTAAAAAAAATTGTAAATTTATAAAAAATGAAATTTTATTTAAGTTGAAGCATGAAATTGGCTTTACACAGGAAGTTGCCATAATTTTGTTATCATTTCTTTTGTGTATACCATCTGATGTTTTAAATGCTAACATTATTCTCAAGTCCAGGGTGCAATTGAATTATTCTAAGCATTTTCCATTTTGTTGAGGGTAAATTGTCCTCTTTTAAAAGGCATAAATCATTAATTTGATAATTTTTAGTCAGAAGTAATCATTTTGGCATTTAATGCAACCGAGTGAGATATTCTTTATGCCACCAACGTTTCCAAAACTGTTGTACCATTTTTTGAATATGCTGCCATTTTGAAAAAAAGAAATGTTTGTATTCAAGGTAATTTGTTTCAGGAAAGCTTGTTAATGCCCTACCAATAATAAAATGGCCAGGTGTTAAGGTTGATAAGTCATTTTAACCGGTAGATAATGAAGTTAAAGGTCTAGAATTAAGACCACCTCTATTTTAGTTAGCAATGTTTTAAATTCTTCATTAGTTAGTTTTGTCTCCCCTATAAGGCGTTTTAAATTAAATTCAGTAGACATAATGCCAGTTTCCCTTAGTCCACCTATGTGAGATGTACCTGGAACATTTAAATACCAATTAATACCATTTTCAGACATAAAATTATTTACATTTTGATTAAAATTTTTGGAGTTCTTAAGTTTTTCAATTTCCATGAGTTTGCGTTTTGCACTAATAATGTAAGTACCGCAATTATTGTATATATTACTACATTTACCCTTACGAGAAATAAATCTCTTACGAGATGCAATGAACACATCTGCAGATAAATCAGTAACTAATTCTAGGTGTATAGCTCTTGTAGAAAAACAAGCAAAAAATGCTATGTATCCTTTGTATGATTTGGAACCTCTACTTTTACATTCTTTAATTTGAAAAGGACCAACATAATATACTCCAAATCGCAAGAATGCAAGAGCAGGAGAAATGCGAGAAAATAGTAAATCGCTCATAATCTGATTGGTGGCCGAAGCTCTTAATCTACATTATTTTATACATTTTCTGCTTGAATACTTAATTACATTTCTAATACCTACAATTCAATATTGTTCAACAATACATGATTAAACAAGTTGTGAACCAGAATGCAAAAAATTTTCATTAAATTGAAAAATAGAGCATTTTTGATTTTTAAAATTTAAACAGAAATGTGTGTTTTTTACTAAAAAATGACGTCTTTTTCCATAAAATATAATGTATTTTTTAGAGTTTTTAAGCTGTTTTTGATGAAAAATAGAGCTTTTTTTCATTTTCAAAATTTCAACAAAAAAATTTGACCTTCCATTGAAAAAATGATCACTAAAAAATGCATTATTTTATGTATTTAAGCTGTTTTTTTGATAAAAATTGATTTTATTAAGTTGTTTTATTATAAAAATTGGTGTTTTTTGGATATTTAAAGGTACGTTTTTGTTTATAAGAAATGCAAGGTTTTTTGAAAAGATAAGATGTAAGCCATAGCATGCGTTTTTTTTTTTTTTTTTTTTTTTAAAGAAAATCTATTTTTTTTGCAAGAAGGGTTTTAATTTATTTGATTGTCCACGACTACCAATTGACCAATTGATAATTTAACACGATAGTTTCTTTTACCATATGTAAAGCATGTAACAGATTCGGTATCAAATGTTAAAGGTCTAGTAAATATAAATTCTTCTCCAATTCGTAATTGTACTAAAGGACTGACTATATGTACGATTTTCAGATTTCAAAAAAATTGTAATTTTCATATGCATATTAGTTACTAGTTTTAAATCAGGTTCTAGTAGTTTAGAGCTCATTAAATTGAATTCTACAGGTCTAAAACCTCCTGTATCATATTGTAACCTGTATCACCTCCTGTAACGTTTATTAACTGCATTATCCTGTATCATATATATATTGCATATTTCTCTTTAATAGTAGCATAGAAATTTTGAGAATCGACATATTCTTTTGTTCCAACATCTTTATTTATAACAGGATTTGTAACGTTTGAAAGTTTTACATTTCCAAAATTATACACAACATTTTTATTTAAAGAATGTACATATAATACATCATTATCTCTTATTAATATATTATCACACATTTTGTTATTAATAAGTGTTTTTCTGTCTACATAATATTTATTACACACATCGTATTTATCAGTAGGAGTTGGAATATTAATTATTTTTTTGTTATTAGCATCAAAAGCATTTTCTTTCAAAACTAAAGCATTGTTTTTAAAGTAACGTTTATTAACAGCATTTTTTTCATTTACAGGATCTTTTATATTGCTAATTATTCTATCTTTAGCATCAAAACTACCTTGAGCTGAATGTAATAAACTTCTTTGTTCTAATTCTTTTACAATTTTATTCACATAATTCATATTAGCTTTATCATGTAAATCTTTTGGATCTGATATATTTGAAATTATTTCATGTTTCGCATTATAGTTATTATTTTGTGAATGAATAAAAGAAGCATCTGATAAATTTCTAACATCATTTTTAAAATGTTCATGTATTCTATCCACATAAGATTTTGTTTCTGAATAATTCAATAATTTTGATTCGTTTACATTTCTTAAATTCTTTTTTTCTATATCTTAATTTCCATCGTTTGTTAATTTCACTCCTACACCTAGAGGTCCTTCTTTTTTTTCATCGTCAAACAAAGGATAATAAGATGTCATTTGTTAATGTAATAAACTCATTATGTTTTCAATGTTTTAATCAGTTATTTCTTTAGATTTCATATTCATAGAGCATTTGTTTCTTTCTTTCAAAATGATGTAGAAAAAATAATTTTTTGTAGTATTATTTTTTAACCTCCAATTGAATTCGATCATTAAATTATTCAGATTTGAGTAATTTTCATGATTCTCTAGATTGAAACAAATTATAGGATATATTTACTAAAATTTGAATAATCTATCATGCAACCTGTTTCTGCATTTATATTGTTCATTCCTGCTTCTAAAACAACTGTATATATTCGTTTATAATGTTTTTTTATTAAAATCTATGAAATAACTTACTGTTGGAACTTTTATGTTATTAATCATTAATCAGCATTCTGTCATATCCAAGTTATCAAATATCATGTTGTTTTGGTTCATATTTTCATTTCTTTCATCATATTGAAGAATGACCTATAAACTTAAAACTTCATCAGATGTTGCAGGAATATTATAAGATCCACTAGCATTTTTATTAAATAAATTTGATTTGATAATATTATAATGAGAACTCAGTTTATTTCTATAGGGGCATCAGATAATTTTAGTTGATTGAATTTTACAGCATCTGAATTTTTAAATCTAACATATGGTAACCAGAGAGATGGGTCTTCAACAACTGCTTCGAAATCAGGATTTTGAATACAAATATATAACATATTTTTACTATCATTTCTTTGAATTTCTATATTTATTTGGAATCCTGTAAGTATTTTTCTAAATTCTCATAAAAAATCAAATATATATTTTAATGGTATCCATATTCTTTTAGTTTGATTACCTTTAGTGAATTTCCTTCTTTTTGCAAATCCATTCTTATATTTTTCATTCATTTTGAAGTTACTATAAAAATCAGTAATTTTAGTTGCATCAACCAAAGTTCCATTATACTTGAAATTATCTCTGTCAGCATATTCAGAAGTATCCATATAGAAAAATATATTAGTAGCTTCCGATGTTGAATAATCAGGTGTGAAATTTGTCAATCCTAATATTTGATTCATCATTGCTTTATAATTAATATTAGATTCGATTTCAGTATTTTCTATTGTTTATCTGCTCTAATTAATTAAAGCACCACTATTTACAAAAGTAAAAATTTCATTATTTATATTGCTTCCATCACCTTTTACAATTTTATTTTCTTGTTGCAGATGACATTCAGAATATAATATATTAGCATTTGTATCATTTATAAAGAAATTATATGTAGCATTTTCATATGGATTGTTTTTATCTCTATTTTCATGTTTAATTTCTCTATATTCAAAGCTTTCAATTTCGTTATTATAATAATAACTGGCATCGGTCAAATCATAAATTTTGTTCATTTATTTAGGATAAAAAATTTTTAATCCCGTACCATGTTTTTTTTCTTTTTTGATAAAATCTCATTTAATTTTTCTATTATGAAATCTTTAGATTTTTCTTCTATAATAGGTTTAACATTTTCTAATAATTCAGAAAAGAAACCTCTTCCTTCTATTGTATTAGTCTTTCTCTACAATTTGTGTTTATTCATTTATTTAGCTATAAATCTATACTGTACTTCTTGTCTATTTATGTCAATTAGTTCACCTCGATGATTTGTAAATTTCATTCTAATTCTATGTATGTAATCAGATTTAACTGGAAAAAATATAGGTTTCTCAAATTCTTTTGAATATAAACTTCCAGGAGGATTTGTAGTCGTAAATGAGTAAATCACATCAGATTAAAAATGATTTATATAAGCACCATTTACTGTATCACAATGAATATAACTATTATCATTTCCATTAGTTATATGTGTTATATATTTACCTTCTTGCTCTGCATCTCCACATATATTTTTGCTTCAAATCCTAAAATTTTGTACAATTCACTTTTGGATAAATCAATTTTATAATGATCTTTCAATTTATAATTGCAAACCTTTGTCTTTCTTCTATAATTCCAAATAATATTGGAGGATCATTTCCAAAGTATTAAATCATGTAACGATTCAAACATTTTATACTGTAATGTCCATTTGGTATAGTGAAATCTATCCATTTCTTACCATCAAAATATGAAAATTTATTATTTTTGTCAGTAATATTATTCCAAGAAATGTACATAGAAAATGACTGAAGAACTATTTCCTTAAAACTAAAAAAGTTGGAATATTCAATTGTAAAATTTTCTGATTTACTAGCATTTTTAGAATCTAAAATGCGGTACTTCATTTATTTATAATTATCAATTTTCTCATTGGAAATACTAGGTTCTTAAGTAAATGAATATTATATATCAATAGGGGATTTACCTTTATTTCTTTCTGTTATATATTTCATACAATATAAACCACATTTTACATATGTAGGTTGTTGTAAAAAACTAGAATTATAACGAATTTCTTTTCCTAAAGATTTTAAATATTTGACAATATTTTAGGAAGAAAATCATATTTTATTTTTATTTTTTCTAATTCATATTCTCCAAAGGGATCAAAATATTCTACAAAATCATATATTGTGTGTGTGGATCATTATAATAACAAACCCAATGAGTTCTACTACATGTAGATACAACTAAATTAATAATTAGGTTTTAAAATTTTTTTATATTATTAAGTAGTATATCTATTGTAATTGTACCTCTAAATATTTTTTCGTTTATCAAATTTTCTTCTATTATTTTGTTGGATATTCCGAGGGAAGATAATCCCCCTTTCCACTAAGTTTTTTTCTTTTTTTTAATAACAGATCCCGAAATTTTATCTAATATTTTTTTAGTAGCTCATCCTGCTACACCACCAGCAGCTCCAAGACCTAAAGATGTTAGAATAGGAATCAGGAATGGTAAAAATTCTCCAGTTTTTTTGTAACTGAGTTTTACTAATTGTAATTCTTTTACCTTTTGTAATTTGTTTGATTTGTGTATTGGTAAGATGTAAATCATAATTAAGAGTTTTACTTTTATCTATTAGCAAGGAAACTTCTTCTTTTTTATATCCAGATTTTAGTTTTGAAATTCGATATTACCACTCAAATAAATTTTTTTGTTACATACATTTATTTATAGTAAACATTTTTTATAATATTCTTTTACATAATCATTTGTTAATGCTCCTTCTTTTAAAAGTTTATCTAGAATAATAATTATTTGATTATATATATTTTTAGACTTAGAGACTTTGCATATTTTATTTGTTAATTCTTCTAATAAACTTATACCACTGCCTATATATTTATTTCCTGCTTTAAGAGTGTTCAATGCTTTTATATACATTTTAATCCATTCATGTTAGAATCGGCTTCATTTATTTTATCTTATATATTTCGTTTTTTCTTCTCACTAGTTTCAGAATTTCTGTTTTTAGTTAAATTTCCTTTAAGTCTTTTATAATCATCTCGTTTAGAATTTACTATACTAATTATTTCATCGAACTTTTCATCTGTTTTATTTAATAGCTCAGAAGGAAATTCTAATCCTTCATTTTTAAGTAAATCAAAATCTAAATCTTTATTAAAATTCAATCTTATTATTCCTTTAGCTTTATCCATTAAACTTCCAGCATCTGAAGAATAGTCCAAATGTTTAGAGGATTCATGTTAAGGTGAAAAAGACACATTATATGTTAAATCTTTTATAGCATATTGAATAATTTCAAGATTTTGTTTTCTAGAAATTTCCTGGTGTTGTAATTTTTTAATTTCTGGTTTATGAAATTCACTTACTGATTTTTCAATACCTAAATCGGATTCAAGTTTAAATTCATTATTTTTTCTTTTTCAGATTGTAATTTTATTAATTCTAACTCATTTCTAATCTGTTGTCTTAATTTTTTATTTCTTTTACGTTCAATAATATCCATTAATTTATCAGTAAATATATTTCTACTCCGAGTATATTATTATTTACTTCCAGCAGATATTTTAAAAATAAATAAATGATAAAAATAAAAGATTATACAGAACCTGAAGAATTTACAGATGAAAATCGAAATCATTCAATACCAAAACATCATTTTAGATTTTTAATTTTACGTAGTTCAGGATCAGGCAAAACTAATTTACTTGTTAATTTAATATATGATTATTTGAAATAATATGGTTTGTTTGTATGTGTTAAAGATATTTGTGAACCCAAATATATTACACTGCAAGAAAATTTTACAATGTTTGATAGAAAGAGAAGATTTGACATAGAAAGAGAAGATATTGTAAATTGTATAAACATGAAGAGAAAAGAATTATAGTTAGAATTGTTTAATAAATTTAAAAAAGAACAAGCATTATTTTCTTCTGATTCCAAAGAATTCATAAAAGTAGATTATTTAGATCCATGTATGAAAAGTATAGTAATTTTTGATGACTGTATAACTGAAAAAGATCAAAGCGTTATAGCTGAATTATTTATCAGAGGAGAAAGAAAAACGCTTCCATTATTTATCTGAGTCAATCATATTATTCTACTCATATAAGAAAGAATTGTAATTATTTTATTTTCTTTAGTTTACAACCAATAGAAATCCAACAAAAAATTAGCGAAATTGATGGAAATCTTACTAATGTAGTATTTAAGAAATTACACAAGAAAGCATTTCAAAAACGTTTGGATTTCTTTATGTTGGATTTAGTAAATATAAATATGAGATATCGAAGACATTTTGAGCCTTTATAAATGGAAGAATATTTGGAAAAGAGAATTTTTATCTATCCAAAGTCTTATCAATTGATGAATAAATTGAGCGTTTCGTTATCAGTTAGTAAATTTTTATTCAGTGCATCTGGTTTATCTGGATTCGTTTTTCTTCCCTTATCAGCATTAAGTGTTACAGCAGGCGTCATTGAAATAATTGATAAGTCTTTAAGTATCTCTGCTGAAAAGAATGAATACAAACAAGCATATTTGATTTCAATAAATTGATCAGCAGTTATTAAATTTATTGAAATCAAATAGTTTGAATGAACAAGAAGTGTATATGAGAGAAGATGAATATATTCAAATTTTACAATATTTTCCTATAGAGAAATATGTAAAGAAAACTCAAATAAATGGTTATAAGTATGTTGATAAATAATTTTATATCTAAATAAATGTGTAATAAAAAGAATTACAAATGTAAAAATGGAAAAGGTGTTATTAATAAATGTATTAATAATTTACCATTTGAAATGCATCAGGACATTCATTTACGGGACTTGGAACTCAATTACTACATGGAAAAACAAGATTAAATCCAGATTTATTATACAAAGAATGGAGCAAACGAATTAACAGAGTTGATGAAACTGCATATAGACATGATATTTGTTATTTAAAAAATAAAGATACTAAAACAAGAAATGAAATCTGTGATACAAATATGTTAAAAGAATTAGATGAAATTCCAATTCCTACAATTCGTGAAAGATTAGAAAGATAAATTGTTAAATCAATCATTAAAACAAAAAAGACATTTGGAATGGGTTTCCTCATTTACTGCTTTAAATGTAAAATTCATACAGATTGTAAAGATGTTATAAAGATGATGATGTTATAAGATGATGGAAAACCTATTGTGAAAGGAATTTGTGTCAATTGTAATTCAAAGAAAAGTGTTTTTTGTAAAAAAAATAAAAACAAATGACACGTTAAAAGATGTATATTATGATCTTTTAAAAGGTTGTTGTGGTATCAGTGAGTTAAAAACAAAAATGAAATTTACTCAAAAACATATTTCTGATTTTCTTCCTACTCAAGATGTATATTCAAAATGTAAACCAATTAATAGAAAATTTAAAAGAAGAAGGGTATATGTATCTCATATTGATGATCAATGGCAAGCAGATTTGTTATTCATAAAACCATTTAGTAAATATAATGATGGTATCAATTACATATTAACTGTTATAGATATATTTAGTAAATATGCATGCTCAGTTCCAATTAAAAGAAAAACATGTGAAGGGGTATTAAATGCTTTTAAAAAGATACTCAAAGAGAGAATCCGTTAAATATTCAATCTGATTATGGATTGGACTTCTCATCTTCTTTAACACAAAAATGTTTTCCAGAAAATAATATTCAGTGGTTTGGTACTAATAATACAGAAATTTAATGCTCAGTAGATGAAAGATTTAATAGATTTTTAAATGTAAAAAAATAAGAAAATATTTAGCAGCTAATAATACAAGAAGATATATAGATGTATTAGATAAATTAGTTTACAAGTATAATAACTCTTATCATAGATCTATTAAAATGACACCAACCGAAGAAAGTAAAAGAGAAAATGAAAATATTGTATATAATAATTTGTATATTAAAAAGATAATCAAAAAACCAAAAATTAAAGAAGGTGATAAACTAAGAATTTCAAAATATAAAGAAACGTTTACTAGAGGTTATCATCCTACATTTACAGATGAAATTTTTTATAATATCTGATGTGCTAAATACACATCCAATTACTTATAGAATAAGAGATTTAAACAACGAAGAAATCAAAGGCACTTATTATGAGAATGAATTAGTTAAATATGATAAAAAAGATAATGTATATAAAATTGAATAATAAAAAAGGAAGGAAACAAGTTATTTGTAAAGTGGTTAAATTATCCAGAAGAATATATAATAGTTGGATAGATAAAAAAGATTTAATTCAAGTTGCGTAAATCACCCACCACTTTAGAAACGATAATTTTGGGTAGGGGGAGAATTCTCACCCCCCAAGAATTGTTATTAAAAGAAAAAAATCATTCATAAATTATTTCCTTTCTGGCCCGAATTCGCGCTCTTTTGATTACTTTTTATTTCACTTTTATCGATATGATCTGATGAAATAAACTAATAGAATTTGGATTATATTTTATTTCATAAACTACTTTTAATTTTGGATATTTTTCTTTTAATTTAGTTGGATGTTTATTTTTAGATTTCCTTTGAGTTCTTATTCATAATATTGATATTTAGATTTAGATTAATTTATTTCAATTAATAGAAATACATGTCTATTTGCCTCATTAACTGTTTTAATAGATACATCTTCTTCTATTCTTCTAGTTCTTTATATTCTAAATTTACAGTTTTTAATTCAACATTTTTATTTTTAATTTTTTCTATTTCTATAAGTACTGTATCTAATCTATTTTGAAGTTTATTAATATCATTTTTATATTTTTCAGTAAATTCTTTTACATAGTATTTCTTTACAATTAAAGATACTTTATCATAAAAATCGTTACAAATCCATAAAGATATATTTAAAATAAACTCTTCTGGAACATATGTTTACCAGATATAATTTTATTGTATTTTTCATCTTTATTTCTTTTTTTAACATCTAAAAAGTGATGGACGGAATTCCGTCTATCACTTTTTTTTACTATAATAATGTATTAATTCCTTAGAATGTTTATTTTCCAACCAATGTTTAAATCTTTTACCTCCAGATTTACATAACTTGGTAGCATTAAGAAATCATGTTTCCTTATCTATTATCAATTTAAAATCTCCAAATAATCCATACCAATAATTATCTTTAATTTGTTCATAACATTCGTCTTTTAAGGAAGTCATTTATAACAATTCATTTTTGTAAATATATTTTAAAAATAATTCAAGTCATTAAATCCTATTTATTTTAATGCTACTAAATGCTAATAAACTTTGTAAATCTGGAGGTAAAAGATTTCATAAATGGATAGAAAATAAACAATCTAAAGACTTAATTGCATATTTAGTTAAAATTCTAGAACTACCGAATTCGGTTGTTGAGAATTCTGATAAAATTTTATATAAAGTGCATGGTAGTAAAGGGGAGACTTTTTATACCCTTCCCTTAAAATTTATTATGTTGTATTTTTATTATTAATTTTTTTAGAGAACACTATTTTATATTTAAATAAATATGTTTGAAAAAAGTATTACAAAAGTTTTACTATTGAATACATTTACATTTAGAATTATACTATTTACATTTAGAATAGAATTAGAATGTGATAATTTAAGACATAAATCATCATAGAGTTTTATTTTGTAGAAGAGCAGATTTTAAATTAGATAGTTATGATAACATATGAGGATAAAGGAATTACATCTAAAAACAATATTAAAATTACATTATTTCAAGCGATTAATATTTAAAGATATATTTGAAGAATTTGAAGATAATTGTGATTTGTTAGATGTTTGGGTTTATAGATTAAGAGAAACTTTACGAATTAAAAAAATTATGAGAAAAGAAAAAGATTTATATATATATTTATATTTTAACTACTTAAAAATTATTTAATGAGTATATTAATAATTTAAAATTACTTACATGAAAAATATATTTAATAAATAAATATCAATATATTTAGTAATTAATATTTAATTAATTTAGAAAAGGATAGCAAAACTGCCCTTTCAGTGTGGTGGACTTAAACTTGAAAACAAATCATTTATTTTGGGGAGTTGCCTGCTCCCCTCAGCGGGCCGTACAGGTCACCACACTTTTCACATCTCGGTGCCAGCTCTTTATTTCCTGTTTCTAGGTTAAGAGCCCTATATTAATTTGCATCAACTCAATCTAACTTTTTTTTTTCTAGGAGAGCGAGCAGGGCTCGAACTCAGGACTAATGCATGCTTTTCACTTACTCTAACCACTGTACTAACTGGGACCTGTGAGACATACATTTTTTTGGGGTTTATCTAATAACTTTATCTAATAAACTTTGTTCTCACAACTGATAACAGTCTTTCAATGAATAGTGCTTCCATCTATATTTTTAAATTAGAAAATATATAAATGGATGATTTTATTCAAGTTGAAAAAATATATTATTCTAGTGATGAAGAAAATAATATTTCTGTACCAAATGAATATTTAAAAGTTTTTAAAACATTCAAAAGAAAGATATTACTTACGAAGTATATTTAGAAGTATTAAATAATAAGATTGAATATAAGGAACTTGATATAACTGAATGTATTTTTGATTTTCATGTTATTGAACTGCCAGAAGGAGGTAGACATAAATCATTAAGAATGTATTCAGAAACAGATCCTTCAAAGAAGATAAGTATTTGTCAAATAAAAAATAATGATAATATATGTTTAGCTAGATCTATGGTCACTGCTCTAGCTGTTCAAAATCCAAAATTATTATGTAATAAATTAAATCATTAAAAACTAACAGAAAATGATATAGCTTATATTAGAAAAAGTCGTTAATTAAAAAAAATCTTTCGCTGTAAAACTACATAATTTATGTAATATTCCTTTAGAAATATGTAGCTCAGAAGAGGTTAAAATATTTGAACAATTCTTAGATTTTCAAATTAATATTTAATGTAGAGAAAACTGTAATCAAAGTTTATATTCTGGAGAATATAAATCTACATGTATTTACATATACAAGATTCCAAATCATTCTAATGTCATTACTTCTATTACAGGATTTTTAGGTAAAGATCATTATTGTAGTTAATGTAAAATAGGATATAAGAAAACTAATCGTCACAAATGTCCTTTGAAATGTAATAGATGTTTTTTTCAAATTTCCGATTGTAAAGGAGATGAAATATTTTACAATAAATGCAATAGAAAATTTATAGGTAAAGAATGTTTTGAAAATCACAAAATAAAAGATAATAAAGGTTATACTGTTTGTAAAATATTATGGAAATGATTTAAATGTAAAAGAAATATAAGTAGCTTAGAAAGAAAACGTAAGGATCATAAATGTGGTGAACTGAGATGTAAAAATTGTTGGAGACGTTTAATGAATGATCATAAATGCTTTATGAAACAAAAGAGTTCAAAAGGAGGTATGTGTAAACAAAAGTGTCCTACTTTCACACGAGATCAAAAAGATTATTGTGAAAAATGTAAATTTGATTACACTGAAAAATATATATTCTTTGATCTTGAAACACTTCAAGAAACTGGAGTTCCTGAAATTAATCTATTAATATGCCATGATTATAAAGGTAAAGAGAAAATATTTAAAGATGGAAATAAATTTTGTTGTTGGTTACTTAAAGATTATCATTATGGATATACCTGTTTAGCTCATTATGGAAAAGGATTTGATTTTCAATTTTAAGCTAAATATTGTTTCAAAAATAACATCAAAGTATTTACTGTACACCAAGGTAATAAATTAACTTATATGCAATCTCCTGCTTACAATACCAGATTCAGTGATTCTATAAATTTCACAATGATACCACTTAAAAAATTTCCAAAAACGTTTGGATTAACCGAATTAGCAAAAGGATAACTTCCACATCTTTCTTAATACCAAAAACAATAAAAATTATGTTGGTAAATATCCTGATAAATATTACTATGAATATTATACAATGGTTACTAATGAAAGAAATAATTTTAATAAATGCTATAATTCTGTTAAAAATGAAACATTTGATTTTCAAAAAGAATTTATAAAATATTGCAGAACAGATGTAGATATTTTAAGAAAAGGATGCTTGGAATTGAGAAGATTACTTTTAGAAACTGTTAATGTAGATCCTTTTAAATATGTAACATTAGCATGTGTATCTATGGGTATTTGCAGAGATAAATTCTTGAAAAAAAATTACTATAGCTATTGATAATGATACAATTCATAAAGATCAATACAGTAAAAAATCAATTGCTTGGTTAGATTATATTTCAAAAAAGGAAAATATTAATATTCAACATTCTTTGAATGGAAGAGAGAAAAAATTGAAATTAGGAAATAAAACTTATAAAGCTTATGGATTTCATGAAAATACAGTTTTTTAATTCTATGGCTTCTATTGGCATGGATGTAAAAATATTTTTTCTGGTACAGAAATAAATCTTAAAATCAAATCTTGATGAAAGATATATATGAAAGAACTAAAAAGATGAATCAGAAAATAATGAAAGAAGGATATGAATTAATGACTATATGGGAATGTGCTTTTGACAGTAATAAGGATATGAAAAAATACATGAAAAAAGACTGGAAAAGAGATTTCATCGAACCTTTAAATCCTAGAGATGCTTTTTATGGTGGTAGATGTGAACCTAATAAATTAAAATATGAATTTCAAACGAATGAAAAAGGAAGATACCTAGATGTAAATTCTTTATATCCAAAGTTAATTACCTTGATTATTATCCAGTTGGTCATCCTGATAAAATATTTAACCCTGAAAAATATAATAAAAATTACATGATTTAATAAAATGTAAAGTACTACCTCCTCGGAAATTATATAATCTTGTACTACCTTATAAAAGAGAAAAACTGTCGTTTTAACTATGTAGATCATGTCTGAAACCCTTCATTGTAAACACTTTAAATCGTCTCTTGATAAGAAGAAATGTAAAGATTGTTACGTTATCGGAAATTCAGAATGTAAACACAGCGATAACGAAAGATGTTTTATAGGTACATGGACTACAGATGAAAGAAATTAGCTATAAAAAAGGATATAAAAGAATAAATATTTATAAAGTTTGGAACTTTGAAAATAAATCAAATGAATTATTCAAAGAGTACGTAAAACTTTTAAAATTTAATCTCGAAACATGTGATAAATGGAAAAATAATTTTAAAAATGAAAAGGAATATAAGAATGTAGTTAAGGAGAAATTAGGTTTAAAATTGAAAAACATAGAAGAAAATCCAGGTTTGAGATTTATAGCTAAAATATGTTGGAACCCTTTATGGGGAAAGTTTGGACAGCGAAAAAATATGAAACAAACTGAATACGTAATGGAGATTGAAGATTTCTGTAGAATTATACTAGATGATACAATAGAAGATTTAAACATAATATTTATGAATGATGATTGCATAGAAATGAGTTACAAAATGAAAGACGAAAATAACTTTAAGACAAATATTTATATAGTAGCATTTACAACAAGTTCTGCTAGAATACGATTATATAAAATGTAAAATAAATTAAAAGAAAAAGTTATATATTATATATGATACAGATAGCGTTGTTTATATAGATAATGGAACCGAAGATATTGAAACAGGATGTATGTTATGAGATTGGAACATATCAACTTGTACGTGATAAATATATGAAATATTGGATATCTGGAGCTAGTAAAGATTATGGATTTATACTAAATGATGGATCTGCACATGGAAAAGTAAAAGGATTTAAAATGTCTTATCAGAGTGAAACAATGTTAGATTTTGATAACCGAATGAAAATAATTACAGGTGAAGCTGATTGTATAGATGTTGAAATTAACCAATTTAAAATACAAAAATTAGAGATATTTCAAGTACTAAATCAAATAAGACATATGTGTTTGGATTTGATAAACGTAGAATCTTGGATCATTATAACACAGTTCCTTTTGGATATTAATATCTTTCATATTTTACATCTTCAATATTTTATATCTTTCGTAGTTTATATCTTTAATTCTTTTTATTCATAATTTTTTACATCTTGCATATTTTATATCTTTTTAAAATTATTTATAAAAATGCATTTAAAATAAAATGGCTGATATATCATTGATATTCAATATTCAAGGATTTATCCATCCAGATAAAATATTCACCAGAGAAATTAGCTGGACACATTTAACAGAACCAATTGCTGAAATAATTCAAATATTTACACCCAATTGTGAGTTAACAGAACAGGAAATGACAATTGTTCGTAAATGCACTCATGAAATTCACGGTCTAAGATTTAAAAGATATTCAGACGATAAAAGTGTATGGATTAGTAATGAAAATGTTAAAAATTATATTCAATATTTATATGATGAATATGGTGGTAGATTTGTTTATAAAGGAGGAACAATTGAAAAAGAAATATTTGAAGAATTAAATATACCAGCTGTTGATATTGATATACCTAAATGTCTTAGAATATTAGGTCCTATGTGCAGTCTATATAAATGTTGTCAGTATAAGAAATCCATTCAAAAAAGTAGTTTGTAATAAATGGAAGAAATAAAATTCTTAGATATTAGTGAAGAAATAATAGAGAATTCAAAACTAATTAACGAGCTAATTGAAATCAATAAAATACATGACACACATGGAATTGATGATTTAATAATGAAATATATTGATCAAATAAGAGAATTAATTTTAAAAGTTGAAAAAAAGGATATCAGAGAAAAAGCACTTGTGATCTAGTAGATGAAACATCTTATTACATTATAAATAAATATCTTCAGAAAATATTTCTTAAAACGTAAAATCATTTAATAAATCGAAATATCATAAATGGAAGAATTCAAAAACATCTAAAAGAATATATATTCTGAAACTTTTAAATTGAGAGATGTAGAAGTTGGAACATACAATTTGATATCTTTGAAAAAATCAAACAAAATTTGGATCTTCATTAATTGCAAAACTAGATGTAAACGATAGTGAAAAAGAATTTTACTTAAGTTCTTGCCTTGCTGATTTATCTGAAAGAGCAATTAAAAAAATTAATAAAAATAACTATGGATTCAATTACAAAGGTAAGATAAATGATAAATATTATGATTACGAGTTGGAAGAAGTTTAAATCTTTATGTTTAAAAAAAAAAAAAAAAAAAAAAAAAAAAACATGCAGTGGCTTTTATCTTATTTTTTCAAAAACTTACAAAAATCCTTGCATTTCTTCTAAAAATAACATACGTTTAAATATCCAAAAAACACAAATTTTTATAATAAAGCTGCTTAAAAAATTCAATTTTTATAAAATAAACAGCTTAAAAACATAAAAATAATGCATTTTTTATGGTGTGTATAATTTTGGAAATCTAAGACTTTCAAACGTTGCAAATCCTGTTATAAATAAAGATGCCGCAACAAAAGAATATGTCGATTCTCAAACTTTCTATGCTACTATTAAAGAGAAATATGTAACATATCTTACAGGAGGTTTTAGACCTGTAGAATTCAATTTAATGAGCTCTAAACTACTAGAACCTGATTTAAAACTAGTAACTAATATGCATATGAAAATTACATTTTTTTTGAAATCTGAAAATCGTACATATAGTCCTTTAGTACAATTACGAATTGGAGAAGAATTTATATTTACTAGACCTTTAACATTTGATACCGAATCTGTTACATGTTTTACAAATGGTAAAAGAAACGATCGTGTTAAATTATCAATTGGTAGTCATGGACAATTAAATAAATTAAAACCCTTCTTGCATATAGAAAAAAAAAATTTCTTTGAAAAAGAAAGAAAACATATGCAATGGCTTATATCTTATCTTTTCAAAAACTTACAAAAAACCTTGCATTTCTTATAAAAAAAACGTACGTTTAAATATCCAAAAAACACAAATTTTTATAATAAAACAACTTAATAAACTGAATTTTTATCAAAAAAAAACAGCTTAAAACATACAAATTATGCATTTTTAGTGATCATTTTTCAATCGAAAATCAAATTTTTTTGTTGAAATTTTGAAAATGAAAAAAAAGCTCTATTTTTCATCAAAAACAGCTTAAAAGCACTAAAAATACATTATATTTTAGGGAAAAAGACGTCATTTTTTAGTGAAAAACACACTTTTTTGTTTAAATTTTGAAAATAACAAATGCTCTATTTTTGCAAATTTTTATCAAAAAACAGCTATAAAACTAGCAAAATAGGTCTTATTTTGTAGAAAATATTGCATTTTCAGAGTGTCCTGAAGCCCTCCCCCCCCCATATACTACTCACATGCACATCAGTTAATTCTAAGGATGGTAAAAATCCAGTTAATTTGTTCATAGGAATTCTGCAAATTTTCATAAACCTTAAACACAAAGCTGTTTAAAGATTATGAACAATTATATGTTGAACATATTTATGCTTATAATTGAATACATTCATGTTTAGAAAAAGATGGATATATCTATGAAAAATATGAATGTCATTAAAGGAATGATTGTTTCATATGCTTCATTGTAAAGTACAATACCTTTCTTCTGGAACAGGGTCACAAACTGGTAGTTCAGGCTGCTTTATCTGAAGAGAAAGTGAATTATGAAGAATATTTGGACCGTTTAACCATAATGAAGAAAGTAGTCAGAAGATGTGCCCCGAGTAGCAAGATCATCAGGATTAATGTTTCAAATAACATGATGTCATAGGGTTGGGGAAGAGAGTTTGTATTTTTGTCACTCCGTTGGCCACAAAGCATTTCCATCGGCTGGCAGAAGAACCAATCCAGGATAGAACGATGATAGAATCTGCATAAAATTGAGCTCCGGAAATCGGTGTGTTCATATCTTTGCAAGCGAAGTCCATCAATTTAGTTAACATCAGAGCACCACATAGTTCTAGTGTCAGAAGTGAAACAGTTTTAAGTGGAGCAACCTTTGTCTTTGATATTACTAGATGGACTTTAATTTCACCAGTACTTGAGACTGAGTGACAATAAATTGCCGCAGATATGCCTTTTACGAGGCATCACTGAAGCCATGTAGTTGAAATTAGTTATTTGAATCACAAAATAAGAATCAGTGAATTTTAACATCTCTTACGAACAAAGGTTTTTCTGTAAGTTGCTTCCATTCATATGCTATGGCTGAAGGAATAATATCATCCTACTACAATTAATTTTTCCAAAGTATATTTGAATTAATTTATACTAAATGGTAATTGGATATAACCATCCAAGAGGATCAAATATTTTTGTAATTGTCAAGAGTAATGTCCACTTAGTTAAATTATCTTCAAGAGATGGTTGATTAGTTTTGAAGAAGAATACATCTAACTCAGTTTGCCAAAGTAATCCCAATGTTTTCAGTTTCATCGTTGTCTAAGCTTAAAGAAATATTTAATAATCGTAAATCTGGATCAACTGAGTTATAAAATTCTTTAGAATTTGAAGCATATTTTCTCAAGGGAAATTTGATACTTGACAAAAATTGTATTAATTGTTGATGCACTTCCATGGCTTGGGAAACTGAATTACGTCTAGACATGATATCATCAACATAAAATTCTTCGAGATCTGCTTTAGAAGCTAATGGATACTTCTCTGCTTCCCTTCTGCTAATTTTTGTAGATATTTTATAGCAAGGTATGGTGCTGAGGAGTTGCCATAAGCCAGTCTTATTAATAAATAATTCTTAACGGCTTTATATTTTGATTTGCGCCAGACGATTCTTTTGAAATCTGAATCTTTTAAAGCTATTTGTCTTTCAAATCTTTTAAAGCTATCTTTTCAATGTCTGCTACAACCGCCTTTTTATGCATCCTAAATTTAATAAGCAATGTAGTTAAATCAATTTGTATTTGCGGTCCCACCATGAGTATATCATTAAGAGAAACATCATTAGATGATTTAGAAAATCCATCAAGCTTTACCCGGAACTTGACAACACTTTAGTTGGGAATTGGATGGTGGGTGTGGAAGATAAAAGCTAGATTTTGCTGCAACATTAATTCACTTTTAGAAATTAACTCCATGTGTCCCAGTTTTATGTAGTTGTCGATGAATTTATGATATTGTACAAGTAGAGAGAGATTTTCAGAAAAGCCACATTCAATTTGTTGAAGACGGTGCAATGTAATGTGTCTAGATGAACCAGGTTCATTGTTTGAGTCATTAAATGAAAATTTGACTCTGAATCTGCCAGTAGAATCACGAAAAAAATTTTTTTCAAAATTATTTTCACATGCGATTTTTTTCTTTGAGTTTTTGTTTCAGAAACTTTTTCTAGCTGCCAAACTTTATCAAGTTGGTACTCGATTTTGGTACAACTAGCGTGATTTATAAGTGTTGTTTTTGAGATATTGTTTGTTTTGCCTAAAACGACCCATCAGAAAATTGTTTCTAGTGCAGTTGACGAATGTCCAAGAATAGTCATGTGTCTATTGAGCATGGTTTCTCCAAACACATCTGCACGTAAGAGAAAGTCTATTGGACCAGGCTGCAAGCAATTAACATCGGAAAGTGGTATTTCTTTGAATAACGTTTATGCATCTATTTTGAATTGAGGAAGGTCACAAGTAATTTTGAGTATATTTAATGCATCTACATTGATATGTGTGTATTTATAAAATAGAGATGATATTTGCAATGATACCGAACTTGAAACCTTACCAACATTTCGAGAACTAAGCTCATCAACATTTATGTTAACTCTATTTCGCTTAAGTTGCAATAAATTTACACAACTTTCCCTAATAAATGAGCCTTGGCTGGCTGAATCGATAAGAATTCTGCATTTATGCAATGTACCATTCATGTCCTTAACATTAGCAATTGCTGTCGGCAATGAAACTGTTTTTGTTATAGGTACAACTACATTATTCTTACTAACAGTAGAAAGTTTATCTGTTGTTTGGGTATCAATTTTTGTATCATGTGTATTTTTCGAACACAATAATGTATTATGCGCTTTCGAACATAATTTACACATGCTTGCACGACATTTAGAAATGGGATGCGTTTTATTATCTTTTAAACAATTAGCGCATAAATGATATTTTTAATTACATTCCATTTTTCTTTTACTGAAAGATCTAACAAACTACCACAATTATATGCCCGCGAATGAGAAACATTTCCACAATAAACGCATAAATTAGAAACGATCTGAGATGAAAAATAATATTTATTTTGTTTTTGACTAGCAATAGTTTTCCCATCAAATTGACTTATTTTATCTTTTTGGCACTTCGCCAAAAACAAAAGCGCACACAATCAATTCGACATGAATGTTTTGAATTAAGTGAAAGAAGACACGTTTTTGTTCTATCGCCCATACTCTCTCTCTCTCTCTCATTTCATTATCAAGTTTACGTTTTGAAAGAAAAGTAATAATTGTATCCCAATGCTCAACAAGCTGTTTTAGTATTTTTAATGTATCAATACATTGCTGTGTTGTACCAACTAATTTCCTCAAACACGCTGCTGATTCATATTGCAGAATAGGCTGAGAAATAAATTTATTAAATGCTGTGTTTATAATTTCTGTTTCATTTTCAAAGCGCTCAGTAAGCATATTTCAAGCTAATTTGAAATTAATTACAGATGAGAATTACAGATGAAATTCTCATCTGTAATTTCATTAGACTACAAATGTAAATGCTTCTCCCTTAACGGAAAGTTTAAGATATTGCAATTTTTGACTATTACTTAATTTCTCTATTACTATTATTATTACCAACACTCGATAAAAATAAATCACGCAAATAAATCCTATCTATGTAATTAAAAGTGAAAACAGGTAATTTTATTCTAGGAAGCTTAACATTTTTGACACTAGTTAATTCTTTACGACAATCATTTTTAGAAAATTCCCTTGATTCGTTTTTAAGAAGGATTTTTAGATTATTTATTTTAGAAAGCAAATCATGCATTTTGCTTTCAAATGAATCGAATTCTGAATCAGAACATGCATAAAGAATATCGTTATTTAGTTTATTTATTTCGTTGTCTAAAGAATTTACGTTATTTTCATACCCTTCAATAATAGAAAGAGGATTTGTTTGATTTTATAAGCTATTGAATTGCAAAATTAAACCAATCAACTTAACTTTAATTATCTCTTTATTTTAAGGAGGGTATCCATTTTGGTTTTGTGACCTACTCTCAATCAATCGTTTTGTTGTTTTTTTTTATTCAAAACTCATTGGCCACTTCTATGCATTCACCATGATAATTTTAAGCTAGTTTCATGCTCCAGCTATAGGTGGACCCAAATATTGGTACTCAAAAACGACACGTCCGTTGCTTATAAATTTCATTGTTTAACTGACAAAGAACGATTGTTTTGTGTTAGTGACATCTGGTGCGCATATAAATTAAATTTTAACATTGAGTATGCAGGGTTGGAACAATCTGGTTACCCATTAGTTTATACTTGTAATTAATTCAGAATCACATTATTTGCAATGTGTTTGCTTGCAAATTTTAAAAGTTTTGGCCTTAGCAGTTACTTTTAAACCCCATTGATTCCAGTAATTAATTCGGTGGCACTTAATCAAGAGCGTGGTTTCCAGCGTTAATAGATTCTCCGAAATTGTTAAAAAATTCATTGCATCCAATTTTGGATGAGAGTTATTTTACTCTTTTTTTGTTTTTATTTGGTCTCAAAATATTCTGCACATTTCTATGTAGACTCATAAATGTTTCCTCTTTCAGATTTTCATATATTTCAACTTGAATAACGTAATTTTAAATGACTATCAGTTCAAAAGAATATTTTAGTCGCATTATGACTACGAATTATAATATAACTGATCTATTTATTTGAATCAACAATTGTATTGGAATATTTTTTAAGATTGTGAATGCATATTATTTGAATATAGAACTAAATAATTGTTTCTTAAGGCTTCCATAACACAAGAATGGAAAAACTGCATCAGTAATGATAAAGATAAAACTTTGTTTATGTTTGTGTGCTTCGTACATTTCCTACATTTTTATATCTCTCCTAATAACATTCTAGGAATTTATCTTTCTCAAAGGCTTCAAAAGATCTCTTGTCCTACAAAAGCAATCGAAGAAAATGAATATCCTTTTTCACTTCCTTTATAATTTAGTCATTGAGTAGTAAAATAAAATACTGGCATTTCCTTTAATCAAATAGAGAAATTTTTACAACCTCTAATAAAGTACAGACATTAAATACTGCCTAATTAATTTTATTACACCTTATCAACATGATTATTGAAATTATCATGACCAGTTTAGGTACTTTTAGGCAACAAAACTAGTTAATTAATATAAAACTAGCATACTTCTCCATTTGTGATGACCTGGTTTGTCACACAGCCGTTTTACTTCTTCCAGCATTTAAACAACTTTTTAGTCAGACAATTGAGGAACAATTTTGTAAGAACGTCGTATTTATTTTAAAGTATTATTTATTAAAGTAAAGTTTATTCTTTTATTATACTTCTTAAAATATAGAAAAACATCTTCAAAAATGTAGTTTGATTGTTTAAAGATACTGCATTATCTTACACATATTAAAATCATAATCTGTGTCATAATATTAAATAGTTAAGTACTGCATCTGGAAACAATATCACTAAAATATTTCATCAAAGATTGTGCTAGTATCCTTCTGTTAAGGTTTCTCTTTAAAATTAATTTATATTTTGAAATTATAAGATTGAAGAAAAGGATTTTTAAATATGTATTCTAAATCTGTTCTTTAATTTTAAGAGCTGAAAGAAAAATTTCGACAAAAAGTTACAAGAATAAACGTAAAATATTAATCAAACAAAATATGAGATTTATAATTTTTAATGAATATATATAATGAAATCAAACATCTCTCTGAAAAATACTATATTATCTTGCATACAATTCCTTAAAAAATCTTAAGCAAGTACTTACATTTTATAGTTTATTAGATATATTTGTAAATTTGGCTTTTGTTATTATGATATAAATTTACAAAAATTAAAGATTTTTGAATAATTTACTACTATAAATACCATTTTTATTTGAGTAAATTTGACTCAAAAATTCTAATAATGGTAAGAATTGTTTATCGGTTGTACATTTGAAAAAGGAAATTCTTTCTTCTGTACATAAAAATATTTGATTCATGTAAACAGCACTGCATTATAAAATTATTTCTAGTTAGTACTGTATCCAGGTACAAGAAAAGACATCAATAAGATGAATAATTTATTTTGAAATTTGATCTCCTTTGGAATAGTTAGTTTCATATTCAGACCAGAGACTAATCTTTCTTACTAAAGAGGCTATCCTACAAGGAATAATTAGTTGACACATCTTTTATGACTATAAAGGCAAGAAAAGTCTCCTCATTACTGTGATTGCTAAGATCAGATTGATACAGACACGTTTATATGCAGAATATACTACAGTTCTAGAAACAAAAAAAAATTTAAACTGAAATAAAAATATATTTTAAGAGAGCATGAAATTAATAAAATATTCTTAAAATTATTTGTGCACTCAAATTACTCTTGAAAATAATGCTTCTATGAGAATCTCCGGAAAGTAAAAAAATGTTTAAAATGCCTCTTTCCAAAGAATATTATTTTATTACATTCCATTAGATTTGATGAAAACATCATGTCATTTTTTCCTTTTTATCCAAGAAAAATTTAATTTATGATTTGGGAATTTAAATGCTTGAGTGAAAATATATGTTTTCTGAATTTTAGAACAAGTTTATTTTACTTATTTCCTTAAAGAGTCTCATTGAAAATAGTTACATAAAATAAACATTCTTATCACGCCACCATTTTACATCCAGTGTTGGGATTCAGATTGAACATTATAAAATTTCTCTCAGTTACAAAATGTGATAAAGGAATTTTTAGTATCATTTGGAAATTGTATTTTGCGCTTTCGAAGCATTTTGTGTAGCGCCTTTCCTTCTTCTTTTTTCTCATACCATTCAATGTCTTCATTTTTCAGATTTGGGCAATTTTTTTTTTTCAGTTTTGTCGTGGTACGATCAGCTGAACAACGTGTTCTCTCTTAAAAAGGAATTTGTGTTTTCTGCTTTTACTTAATCCTAGATTGACAAAACATTCTCTTCTCCGATGTTCGACAAGTTTAGACCTTTGAGTTCTGTCGCGGAATTCGAGGAAGCATAAGCTCTTGTTTCTAGAGATGAATTGTTCAGCAAAATAAAAATAACAAAATAACTTTATCATCTCTGAAAGTTTTTATCACTCTGTATAAAAACTATAGATTTTATTTGAAGAATTATATTTGTAAGAAAATGTGTTTTTATCCATGCAGGGTACACAATTTAATGCGTAAATACTAGATAAGAGCTTTTTGATCATTTTTTATTTAAATTTTTTTAATGTTTAAAATTACTTAAAGCCTTTTTCTTTAATAAAATTAAATAAATAAATAAAAATTTATAGAATTGTGTTCAAAATCAATGAAAAATTTAATTAAAAAATGACTCAAAAGAAAATGGTTCTTCAAAAGAAGATGGTTCTTTAATATACTTACCAAACATTAGTGTCGCTGTAATTAATCAATATTAACTTTTAAGACTCATTTCAGGGATGAAATTTCGATTCAACTTGTAGTATACGATAAACATAATGCAAGTTAATTGTGCAATGTAGTAAAAATATGTTCAACTTTTGATTTTGATTTCAGTATGTAGCTGCCAATATATTCCACTGAAAATAACTTTGAAAGGATGATTCGTCGCATTACTTTTCTCTAAAATATTCCGTTATTTTAAATATTTATTGCAAAAATTTCGCCTTGCTTCTTGATTTTCAACTATATGTTCTGGAATAATTATACCTCAAGTGCAAAAATAATTATCGTTGAGGGACACACAAATAAGCCAAAAATAGATTTCCTTATCTGCTAATGAAAACACATCTTATTATATACAAATAACTCAAAAATAGGCAACTTAAATAGATTCCGTAAATTATCACAATATGATTATGACATAAAAATGACTATGAAATATTTTTAAAATATGGCACAAAGAGATTCATACAAGTCCAAATCATTCATACACATGCAATATAATTTATAAAAAATTATTTTCCTCATTAGAATAAAATGAATGCATTATGGTACTATAGGCTAGTGTCTCTTATTCGGTTGCTCTTTAGTGAAAAGCGCTAAGAATTATCTTTTGAAATTAATTAATTATCTAAAAATTACTGTGCGTTGATATGCCTAATTACACTGAATAGAAATCCTATAAGCTATTACATACATGAGAACTATAAATATAGTAATAAATAAATCATTTCAAGGATATGCAATTCACATATACTTTTAAAATTGAATAATAAAATGTTAAGAACATCAAAAAACAATTGCATGGAATTTTGAAAAATATATTATAATTAAGACGCAGCATCAAAGTTTTAAGAATATTTATCCCAAAAATGTAAGCTATTCTAATGATTCTACATGATGAATAATGAACAAGGAATTTTTCTCTGAAGCTTTAATTAATAAAAATATTTGAATTCCTCGAAAGAATGGGAAAAAATGCCGCTGCATTCGAAACTAGAGCCGAGGGAAATGACAGAGTTAAGTGAATAAGATTTTGATTCTCTTTTGATCCATTGAAATATAAAGAGGACTTCGCGAAGTATTCTCTAACTTCAGAAGTTAGAAATACAAAGACAAGGAACGATTTAATATTATAAAAAGCTTCCATATAAGCACATAAAAACTTCGCATGGGATAAAAAAAATTATTCTTCCAGAAAAATTCTTTCTCTAATTATAGGAACACAAAGGAAGTTTTTGTTGCTAGCAGGTTGCACATTCTCAGTTCTTTCCATCAAAATATTCCTCATAACTGATTAACAGAAATCTCTTGCGTAAATTAAATGGTTATTAATAAAGATTAAAGCACGCTTTCTCAGCTTTGATTACTTGATTTTGTCTTATACAATGGGTAAAAAAGTATTGGCAATTGCCTTAATTTATTCATATTGAGAAATAAATAAAATGTTATGCAATTTTAGGTGTAGTAATTAAATAAAAGACATCTTAGATATATAAAAATAGTAAACATTTTATTTTAATTTGAATTTTCTATGGTTTTTTCCTTCAAAAACGAAACTTTACATGTCAAAAATGTATTGGCAAAGTTTTAACTGCTACACAACTTTTGTTACATTGAAGTCATGTGTAACGACTGATAAGAAACTCTACCGGTATGAAATCTGCAAAACTACTCCAAAAGTGTCTAAAAATTCTTTTGCGATTACTTAATAAGAAGATCTTGGAATAAGATTCCTGGAATAATAGAAGAATAAGATTCCAGGTTATTAAGATCTTACTTAATAACATGGATCTTACAAGTTTGTTGCATTACAGCACTGACGAATTGTACACCGTTGTCGCAGATTAGTCTTCTAGGTAAGCCATAGCTTAAGAAGACTTCTTCTATCAATATTTTAGAGCAATTAATAGCTGTGGCATCTTTTAGGGTAAAAAGTTCGACCCGTCTTGTACTGGCATCTTCAACAAGAAATATCCATTTTTTCCTAGTTGAGGTCTCTGGGAGAGGACCAAACAAGTCTATTGCCAACGTCTCAAATCTTTGTGAATAAATAGGCGTTCTGAGTAATCCAGCAGGTTTCTGTTTGTTAGATTTGCACCGGTTTCATTCAGCACAATCTTTCACGTATTCGGCAATAAACTTTCTCATGCCAGGAAAGAAATACCAAGAAGCAATTTTATGATACGTATTCTCAGCTCCACAATGTCCTTCAGTGATAGAATCATGATATTGCTGTAGGACACGTTCTCGCTCGTGACAAGGAACAACTAGTTGTGCTTCTTCTGACTCTGTTTCAGGCAAATATCGATACAGTATTCCCTGATCCATCAGATAACCTCTACTAGTCCAATTTACATAATTTTCATCTTTCCGTCCACTTTCAAAGCAGTCTATGGTCTTTCTTACTTCCTCATCCTTCAATTGTTCTTTGCGAATGTCTTTAGATTTCCGGGATGGTAAATCTATGGAAATAGTGTTCAAGTTACAAACAAATTTGTCCTCTGTATCAAATGGTCTGGCCGGAAGATCTACCATTACATTAGATCTTCCTGGAGTGTGAAGAATTTTCGGGTGATATGACTGGATATGAAGAGCCCATCGAGCTAAGCGTCCAAATGGCGATTTAATACTCACAAGCCACTTCAAGGTTTGATAATTTGATGCAATAATGATTTCTTGATTCTTCACATAGCCACGGAACTTCTCAAGTGCCCATACTACCGCTAGTGCTTCTCTTTCGCTAGTTGAATAATTTCTTTCTGCTGAACTGAGCATTCGACTGTCATACTCAATCACATGTTCTTTCGGTCTTTCTCCTTGGATAAGGACTGCTCCTAGAGCATAATTACTCGCATCAGTTCTTATGAGGAATGGTTTAGATCTATCTGGCAGTGACAACAGAGGGGGTGAGATCAGCCGTCTTTTTAACTCTTCAAATTCTTTCTGCTCTGTATCACCCCATGTTCATTGTTTATTTTTTTAGTTCAATCACTAAGGGGCCTAGCAACTTCTGAAAAATGGGGAACATATCTCCGGAACCAGGGACAAGTCTGTAGGAAGGACTGAACTTATTTAGCACATTTTGGTGTTGGAATTTTTTGAATAGCAGATATTTTATCAGCATCCTCTTCTACACCCATTTCAGTTATCCAATGACCTAAATACTTCACTCTGTCACAAGAAAAATTACATTTGCTTCTATTAGCATTCAGTTTAAATATAGAAAGTCTTTCAAGCACTTTTCGTAAATCTGAGAAATATTCATCAAAAGTTTCTGATAAGATAATGATATCGTCAAGGTATGACAATGCAAAAACAGCTTTGAGACCAGATCTAAATTTATCAATGAGACGTTGAAAAGTTGCGGATGCATTGCGCAACCCAAAAGGTATACGTAAAAATTTAAAAGTTCTAAATGGACAGAGGAAAGCAGTCTTCGCTTGGTTTGGTTCATGAACTTTGACCTGATGATAATCAGATCTTAAGCCTATCGTAGACATGTATTTCGTTCGAGTTGGCTTCTGTCAATAAATCATCCATTCTAGGTAGTGGATAGTTATCCGGAATAGTCGTTGAGTTTAACTTGCGGTAATCAACACACAATCTGATGGTACAGTTTGGTTTAGGTACTAATACCACAGGACTTGCATAAGGAGATTCACATTCCTCAATTATTTCTTCTGTTAGTAAGGAATCTAGCTCTTTCTTCAACAACTCTTTCTTTGCAGGTGTCATTCTATATGGAGGTTCAGCAACAGGTAGGCTGTTTCCAGTCTTTATTCTATGTTCAGTAAACGGAGCAGGTTCTTCCCCTGGCTTGAAGTTATTTTCAAATTCTTCTAGCAATGAATTTAATTTGTGTCGTTGTTCTCTTGTCAAGTGTTTTCCTTCCTCATTCCTCAATTTCACGGAATTAGAGTTTTCTGAAATTTTAGCAGATATATCAGAGAAGTTAATTTCTGCGACATTATTACTTTTGCAGTACTTACGGTTTCGGATGGTTCACGATAAAACGGGTAATGTCTATGTGGATATTCACTAAAATGCCAAGTGCAATTCTGGATGTTAAGCACAATACCAGCAGCCTGGAGAAAGTCAATGCCAAGCAATGTTCTATTGTCTTTAGCATTTGTGGTAACGCAATAAACTTCTTGCGAACTTTCTTTCCCTCTATATTAAGATTTACGTCTGTTGTCAAAACAGGGACATTTTTTTCTTTTCCATCGACCAGTACCGTTGTAATATTCTTCTTTAGAAATTTGAATTCTTTTTCTTTCAATAAAGTATAAAATCTCACTCCTGCAATGGAATTTGATGCACCTGTGTCAGCACAAAATGCTGCTTTTTCACCACAAACAAATAAAAAAATTGAGCTAGACAATGAATCTGAAGCTTGTGCGGTATACAACTTTACACCATTAACAATTGTTTTAGCCTCTTCTTTTAGTTTGTTGCACTTTGGTCACTTAGACTGAATAAAACCAGCATTACCACATCCATAGCAATGAACAGAAAATCTTCTTTCCGGCTTGTCTTTAGTAAATTTTGGACTTTCATAGTTGGAATATTTGATTTTGTCATTTTCCCTAGAGTTAGGAGGCTTATAGTTTCTCTCTGAAGCAGATTTAACATAGTCTTTAGAATTTGGCTTCTTAGCAAAGATTGGGGAATTTTTCTTCATTCCCAGTCTTACATTTTCATAATTGTCAAGCTTTTCTGAAAGTTCTAAAGGAACATTCAGCTCTGACCATTGATCAACAAAATGTTCTCTAACTTCTGGAGGTGTTCTTTTCTTTAACTGGTCAGCCATGATTAAGTCTTGCAATTTCTCAAAAGTGATGATATTCAACTCTTATACCCATCCTTCGAAATACGATTTAATTTCAAAATAGAAGTCTTTACATGTTACTTCTGCACTTTTTCTATGTTGTGAACATCTGTCAAAACCTATCTGATGTAAGTGTATAACGCTTCAAGAGCATCTCCTTCGCCTTTGAATAGTCTTTAACATCTTCATTTTCTCTAGCAATTAATTGTTTTATTTCGGCTGGCAATGAGCCTATCAAGTACAGCATCCAATTCATTTCAAGTATATTCACTAGTTTTAATTGACGTTCAAATACTGTCAGATAGAATCCTATTTCCTCTTTATAGGGATTAAATTTTGGGAGAATTAGATTCAGATCTCAATTTATTTTCTCTGTTTCACTGGCTGGAGCTGTGGCAGTGGGGGAAAGTACCTTCTGAGCTTCCACTTGAAGTGTTAAGCGTTGTAATTCATACGCTCTCTCTTTTTCAATGCTTAGTTGTTCCGCTTCCTTTTCTTTGGCTAGTTTTTCTTCCTTAGCATCTTCTTGCTGGGCAATTCTTTCGAATTCATCTTGTTTTTATTTTTCAAGCCGTTCCTCCATTATATAAGTTAGCATATTTTTCACTAATTCTTCATCATAATCTTTTGATTTGGTTATAATATCTTTCAGTTAAATTACTTTTAGATCATCTTCTACCCTCAGCCCCATTTCTGTAGCGAGGTTTCTCTCTCTCTCACACACACATACACACACACAAATTCTCCTTTTTCCCTTTCCCAAGGAATGACATTTTGGCATGTGTTTTATTTTTTAATAGTTCTGAAGTTATTTTGAACTGATTTTAAAATACCGGTTTCTTAATATGTGGTTCTTTATTTTAGTTGAAACGAAATTTTTACACCATCAGTCTTAAGTACAATATATTATGTTAAAATATAAACCTTTTAACTTTAAATAAAGTGAAGTGTAACCTATTATTATTTATTCAAACATTAATTACAAATAAAATGAACTCTTTAATTATTGTAAATAAACTTGAAATATTCATATGATATTCACCATCATAAAATAATCAAATCAATTTTATTATATTAATCTTACTAAATTTATAAGAATTCACTCTTATTATATACTTCAAATCAAACAAAGCCAAAACAAAGCATTTCAAATTTCTACCATGAAACTTTTGTTTTCGTTTCATTTATAACTCTTTACTTTCGCTTTACAACTACCAATAATAACTAAATGCACCTTTGTTTATAAATTATATTTTATCAATACTTTGATTCCACACATTCAAACAATCGAAAATATATTAATTAAGATAACTTAATCATACGCATTCAAAGAATATTTTGTATATAAATAACAAAAATATTTTTGGAATTTTTATTTCTTTAACTTTAAAGTTCTTCAATTTTCTAAAATATCAATTCTAATTCTTTTTACCAAAGTATTAATAATTATTTTGTTATCTTAATGCATAACCTTAAATATACATAAAAAACTATATATTTTCATTGTTTATTCAATGAAACCACTTACTAAACGAATAAAACACAAAGATTCTAAACAGAAAGTGAATGATGAAAAAAATAAAATAAAAATAAGCATTAATATATACTGAAGTCATAGCATTCATAGATATTGAAAGGCTAGACAGAGAGGCGTTCATGAAAGCAATAACAATGGTCGTTTGCGGCGCCTTGTTTCGTGTTTATATCAAAACAAATGTAACATCACATGAAAATGCACAGTCATCAGACAATTAAATTCTGTTAGATACTCAATTTTAAAACACTATCTCACTTTAAAGAAGATATTTTCAAATATTCAGAATTTGGAAATATAATATTCAGAAGTAGCAGATATTTTACTTATTGTTCATAATGTTCTTTACACTATATAATACTTCAAATATAATACTATATAATACTTCAAATATAATAATAAAATTATTATATTTTATTATTATATTTGAAGTTTTAATAAATTTATTATATTTTATTATTATTATAATAAAATTATTATATTTTATTATTATATTCTTTTAATTCAATACTCTAATACAAAATATTATGTTTTTAATAAGTTTTGAAACATATCTACCAAATCAAACAAATAGCTATACTCACAAGTAATAATACTGTTCTGAATTCAAGAACATAAAATAATAACACTTTTATCGAAACACAACAACTTATAAAGAAACATTTTATACAGTTTTATATTCATAAGTGCTTAAACATTAACACTCATTAATTACTTCCTTAATTGTAATTCTTCACAATTAATTAGGAGATATTAGAAATATAATACAGTAACAGAAACTTATCTGGAATTCTCAAATCGAAAACGGGATACACCAATTGAAGGAGACTCTCCAATTGAACCACAATCTCGGATGAGATTATATTTGTCATGAATCCGTAAAACACAACACATCAGGAGGTAACCTGTAAAATTTTTGAGTTCCCCTCCAACAACAAAATTTAATTCTGGGTAAAAATTTTTAGCAGTGAAAGGAATCTCGAAATCGGGTCTCACGTTGGGCAGCCAATATTTTATATTGTAACACTTATCTGGTTTATAATAGGAACAAAGAAATAAGTTTCTTACATAGCTCAAAATAATTTATTACAGTTTAGGGTACAATTTGAGCACAATACAGATACATATACTACAAATAAAACAAAATACATCTAAACATATAAAGTTCAAGGTAAACATGAGAGTCATATGGATATACTCTACCGAGCTTCGTGGTTCGTGTGGATTGAGAGTTGAAGAAAGCAACCACTCAATGAACAAAAAAACTTTTATTCGTAAAAAAATTCCATTAGATATACCAGCTGTTACAATCACTTTTATACAGCTCCAAATCCTCAGATATAATAAGTAACAGCTTCTAATCACAGGTCTCAAACACCTCAGGCAGAGAACAGCTTCTCTAAACTAGCAGTCACAACTAATCGTCTTCACTCAATGACTGTCTTCACAAAAATTGCGGTATTTAGACGTGTTATACTTTAAAAGCAGGTTTTCTAATGATTTGGTGCCTTGGCGATGTTTTGGCGACATTTTTGGCGACTTAGCGAGAAATAGTTACTTCTGGAAACATCCATTACCTAAGCTCAAGGACGAATATTTAGCGAGATAGCCTAGAAGCTTCCAGAACCTTTACGAAATTCGTAGATTTCCCCGCAAAATCAGGTATAAATACCGCAGCCCGACATAGTTAGGCAGTTTTCGTGAAGGCAGTCAGTGAGTGAAGACGATTAGTTGTGATTGCTAGTTTAGAGAAGCTGTATTCTGCCTGAGGTATTTGAGACCTGTGATTAGAAGCTGTTACTTATTTTATCTGACGAATTGGAGCTGTATAATAGTGATTGTAACAGCTGGTATATCTAGTGGAATTTTTTTACGAATAAAAGTCTTTTGTTCATTGAGTGGTTGCTTTCTTCAAATCTCAATCCACACAAACCCCGAAGCTCGGTACAACTGATGTTAGAAGCGAGGTTGAAGAGTTGATGCAGCGTGTCACAAGAAAAATGGATATGGATTTCATAAAAAATCTTCTCGAAAAATTAACGGAGCAGATGGCTGAGATGAAAGTTGTGGTGAAAGCTGTACAAGAAGAGATGAAAGTTGGAAAAGAAGAGATGAAAGTTGGAAAAGAAGAGATGAAAGTTAGACAAGGAGAGATGAAAGCTGGAAAAGAAGAGATTAAAACCGAAATGACGAAAGACATAAAATCTGGACAAGAAGAGCTTAAAAAGGAACTTATGAAGGACATTGTAAGTGTTAAAGAAGAATTCTCAAACATCATTCAGGAGAAGATGAATGCAATGGAAGTTAAAATAACTTCAGTTGAAACTAGGGTTTTGGAGATCGAAGAAAACGTTGAAGAAGCATTAGACAATATGAATAAGGAGATTGAAATCTTGAAGAAACATATGTCAAACAGACACGAGGAACCCAATGTGGCATTTATGCCTTCCCTAGCCACGATTAAACTCTCAAAATTTGATGGAAAATCACCCTGGCAGGTATATAAGACCCAGTTTATGATGGCAGTGGGGATAATGGATGGAATCCCCGGGCCCAAGCTTTTCACCTGGCGGCTTCTTTAAGAGGATACGCGGCCGATATCCTCGAGACGCTTCTGGAAGAGCAGAGGCAAGATTTCCAAGCCCTATCGAGTGCGCTTGATCTGTGGTTTGGAGAAAAGGGCAAAAAAGAATATAGCAGATTACAGTCAAAATCCCGGTACCAAAAAAGCGGGTGAAAGTCTGCAAGAATTGGCTGCTGATATTCAGCGACTTTCCCATTTAGCATTTTTGGACTGCCCAGCTGAGACACGTCAAGATCTGGATCTCCATCACTTCAAAGATAGTGTGCGGGATCCGGAGATAAAGGAAGCACTTAGACTCGCCGATGTCAAAGATATCGTATCTGCTCTAGTCTATGCACATAAGATAGAGGCTGCCCAGAAGGCCGCGCGTAAAGACCGGCACTCAATCAGAGCCGTTTCTGCTACTGATACAGACTATGATCTAAGAAAACAATTTGAAGATCTGCGTGAAAAGTCCGTAGCTTAGAACTGAGTAAAGGTGGCAGAAACACGAAAATTCAGTGTAAGACGCGGTGCAGTCGGACACCTCCATAGAGACTGCCCGAAACCAAAATATGGTGGAGATGATCTTCCACCACAGCAGGGAAACTAATATGTGGCCATCTCGCGGGGCGGAGATGTCCAGAGAGTCAGAAGACCCATTTTAAATTGCTTCACATTTCTTCCGTAAATGGCGGAGACAAGGGACTTTTCGTTATGGGACATGTCAACGAAGTACCCTGCAGAATGATAATCGATACTGGAGCAAACGTACCATCATTAGGACAGATCTGGCTCGCTAACTTGATGAGAAACTCATCTGGACGCCGCCCTGCATTACCTTCCAAACTGTGACTGGTGATAAGATTAAAGTGCATGGAAAAGTCAATCTAAACATTGCATTTGGTAATGCCGTGTACCATCATATGACATATGTCGCTCACATAAATTACAAATTTATTCTCGGATTGGATTTCCTCAAAGAAAACCATTTCAAGTTAGATTTTAAAAATAATGAACTACACTTGTGTTCTGAAGACAACGATTTTTAAGACGAAATATTCAGATATTAAAACAGTCCATCATATAATTGCGAAGAGTGAAACAACATTACCACCAAGAACTGAGACGATAGTTTCTGGAACACTTTCAGAAAATAATTTTCACTATGGATTGTTTGAATATCCAGATTCTTACAATAGCGTTAAAGGAGTACTACAGTCAGTCTAAAAAATGTGTGAGCACCGGTTCCCTTTCGAATTTTGTTCACATCAGAAAATGCGGACCTTTGAAAAGAGCGAAATGAATTTATATGGCATTCAAATTAAATCCGAATGAGTTTTTCTTATATCACGTAAAATTAAATTAGGGAACAGCAAACAGTTGCAGATTCTGAAATCAAGATATCGCATACTTGAAAAAAAAATACAAATTTCACAATCATTGCGTGCGTTCTGTCAAGTCGAATCCGTTGATCATCTGAAGAGTTGTGTCTTTCGCCTTGTTCGGAAAATTTTTATTAATTCAATTTATTTTCTATTTCATACGTTAACTGTACATTTAAAGAATTCAAACATGAATTGTGAAACGTATCTGTGTAAACTATTCTAGTAGGAGAAAGCAACACATTTTTGTATGCGGAAAAAAAAAAAACAATTTCGATAAAATAAATAAAGCATATTAAGAACAGCGAAAATAATTTTTCCGCTGTGTAAGAAATAAAGATAGAATTTTTTTTTCTTCATGCTCTTTTAAATGCTTGAAGAATTATCAGCAAGCTCATTCCTTTTAAAAATAAAAGATTCAAAATTTCCAGAAAAATAAGTTCCAACAATATAATAATTCCAAGTTTGAAGAAAACGAATGAAAACATATTAGTTTGTATAAATTTATAATCATATCTGATCACTGGGAACAACTTCCTGTTTGAATTGATGCGACAAACCCATCTGGCTGAAAAAGCGGAAGTCTCCGGCCTTTAAATAGCGTGAATATGAAATACAAAAAATGAAGTTTGATATTATGTCTCATACTTTGTTCCATCTTTTATAGTTTCCAATCTTATAATTTTTAAAATTTTCTGTAATCTGCGTATATATAAAGGGTCCACACACATTCGATGTTCATTTCCAGATCGATCGGACTTTAAAAAGATTTTCAAACTTGGAATTTTTTTTTAAAAAAACTATTAAATTTTATTCATTTTTAAATATTTTGATTTTTATTGTTCTTAATCTTTGGCTTTAAAAGGAATCCGCATTTTGTTCAAGCTTCATTTTCAGTGATTCACTGGCAAATTAGCGACATTTCTTGATGATCGGTTTTTGTTTTTTTTTTGTTGTTGTCTCTTCTCGTTTCTCACGGATATCAATAAAGCAAGTTACAAGAATCTCAAGGCAAGTTTACAATCTGTACTTTATCATTATTGACGAAGCTTATGGTTTTCTTTAATTCACGGACAGACGGACCAGCTGGTATATATTTTTTTTCATTCAAATTTACGCGGATGGCAAAAACAAACTCACTTTATTCAAGCTTACATTATGATGAAGACATTAGGGAAGGACATAAGAAATGACTGTATCAATTTAAATGTTTTCTGAAAACAGTTAAAGAATAATTTCAAGCATGCACATTTCACATAACGTTCCGAAATTTGTTTATTGTACAATAATTAACGGAATACATTGAACGTATGTATTTAAAACGTTAGATAAATATTTTTTATTTTTTTAAGAAATAGCCTATATTATTTTGAACAGAAGAATGAATCAATTCCATTTTTCGCATGAAAATTTGAATTTTGTTCCCATCCAAAAATACGGACCTTTGAAAAGAACGAAATGAATTTACGTGTCATTCAAATTAAATCCGAACAAGTTTTTTTTATATCACGTATTATTAAACTATGAAGAGAGAAACAATTGAAAATTTCGGAATTCAGATACTTGGAAAAAAATTAATCTCACAGCGTGCGTCCGGTCAAGTCCGTTGCTCGTCTGACCAGATGTGTCTTTTGCCTTGTTCGGAAAACTATAAAGTATGAAATATGTTTCATATTTAATATTTCCAAATTTTTAATCTCCGGGTATAAGAAGAGTCCGCATTTCGTTCGAGCTTCAGTGGTCCACTGAGACACAGTCTCTGGATTTTTCCCAATAAACCAAGTCTTTACAAATCTTGACAATCGAACACTGTCACAGCAATCGTGTTACTTTATTCACAGAGCCGGTCTCGTACAATAAAGAGCAAAGATCTCCTTCGTGAGAGAAACAAACAAAAGATACGATATGCATGATCATGGACATGGACGGATTCGTTCACGATGGAAATTTCCTGTGTCGCGAACTCGGGTTGATAGAAGCGACCAACTAAAATCCAGTGCCGTACGGATTTCGATTTGATCTCTTGGACACATTTATCTGAGTCCAAAAGATTGGCGGAACGCGAAATAGTGCAGCAAACGAATTCACGGACTCAGATTTTGACCCAACTTTAACGAACGGGACGTACAGTCATTGAACGAGTTCGAAGACATCGTGAAATCATGTTACGACAGAACGAAAAACACGAATAAAGATGTCGTGGCTTACAAAGGCGGTCGATACGAAAAGGAACTGTTGGACACTTTAAATATTCCAATTATCAATTTGGAAGTTTACGGTTGTCCGAAATTCAACGCGTTGGCGAATCAAGAAGACCGTAGAAAATGGCAATGCGATTGGCACTCGGAGATTATGGAATCGGAAGAATATCATTGTGCTATGGTCGAAGTGTTTGCTTTCAACAGGTTCGTTCAAAATGAATTATTGTGACAAGCATAATAATCGATCAAACAATTGTCACAACAAACGTTGAAAACAAGATTCAAAGATCTTCACGTTGATAACGACTTCCGGCTTGACTTGTATAAAAAGAAAGAGTCGAAACGACTTGTCACAATTGCTTCTCAGCTTTCAAAGCGAGCGGATTGTTTTCTTTTCTTACGAAAATGAGTTTCAGTACCAATTACGTTGCAAGACTATCGACTATTCAAAACGACAAGTGCGAAACAGTTGCCAGTGAATTGCAATTCATCAGCGTTGTAGACGGGTCTAAGATATCGGTCTTGTCCGGATTGACGTCTTTCGAACTGCCAAAGACAAATGACGACGACGTGAAAAGATTCGTTGTACCATCTCATGAAATTGGAAACTTTTTAAAAGAACATTTATTCCAAGAAGAAACAATAATTGCAAGTGATCAGCCATGGACATTAAGCTATTTGCGATGCTACATTCCACTGGTTCAATATTTTCCAACACACATAATTGACGAACTTTTAAAATTCGACTAGTCGGCCTATGGAAAAGGTTAGCCCTTTAGCCATTGTTATAAAAATTAAAGGGGTAAAAAAATCGCAGAGAGTAGCACATATGTGCGCTCTCTGCGATTTTTTACGACACACAATAAACCAATTTTGGAACGATTGTAACAACATGTTTTTTTCTTTTCTAACGTTCAAAGCTTAAGATATTCATGTTGATAAGGACTTGTCTTGTATACAAAAAGGAACAGTCTAATAATAAATTTTGAGACGAGAATTTTCACAAATTCTAACGTTGAAACATGAGCCAAACATCTTCATGTTGATAACAACTTCCGGCTTGTTCTGTATAAAAGCAAAAGTCGAAGCAGATGTTTCTCACATTTTCTTCTCATATTTCAACACGTTCACATCGTTTTTCTTTCTCTTCTCTGTTTTCCAACATGCCCGTCAACGTGAATTTTGTGGCAAGTATCAAGCTGATTCAAGAAGCCGGAGAAACTGTTGCTGGAGAATTAGAATTCACCAGCACATTCGATGGAGACAAGATTTCGGTCGTGTCCGGCTTAAGTTTTTTCTAAATGCCACAGACAAACGACGGTCGAAAATTCGTCGTTCCAGTAAAAGACTTGGACGAATTCTTGAAGGCCCACTTGTACGAAAAGTATTTGAAAGGTGACGATGGCTGGGAGGCCAGTATCGCCAGTGACGAGCCATGGACAGTCAGTTATCTTCGAAATGTATTGCCAGCGGTGTTTTATTTTCCCAAGGCAACGATTGACTAACTATTAAAAATTTAAGAACGTGCCTTGAAAGGTTAGCCCTTTAACCTTAGAAATTAAAGGGGTAAAAAATTCGCAGAGAGTTGCACTCGTGTGCGCTCTCTGCGAATGTTTTACGATACACAACTAACCAATACTGGAACATGTTCAATGCAAAAACGAAGACGTCGACCGATTTCTTCTTAGACAAAGACTTGATTCATGTCACTCGAGAAAGCTTTGCGACCACCCGATCACTTGGGACCATTTCTCAAGCTTCAATTTCTTTATTCGTGAGCCGTCTGAACAATAAATTTGTCGTACGAACAGTTTTAGGAAAGCCAGGAGCTCGAAGACAAGCGTCTCTGTAACGCACGTTCCCTGCTCTAGCTCGAGCTTTAACGCTCGAAGAAAAGCACGTTCCTTGTGCCAATTGAAACAGTGAGGAGAACGTGTCAATCAAAACGACTGGGACCAAGTCGTCGATGAACGAAACTCGTTTACGATGGCCACGGTATACCTAGATCTTGGGCAAATGAAACGAGTGATTATCTCGACAAGAATAAAGACACACGTTGACATGACCAACGAGCACACTGATCACAAGCTACGAACTTTCTTCCAAACGGTGGACGAGTTCTCTCAGCAAGAATCAAGAGACTGGAATCTCTCGTCAGCGGACGAAGCGTAAAGACGATTTACGCAGGCCAGCGTATGCCCAAGCTTTAGAAAAACGGAACGCGAATGCTATTTCGAAAGAAGTGCTTGTGCTGAGCTTCAGCAAGAATCAAGAGGCACCAGTCGCTCCTCAGCAAACGAGGCGTGAAGACCATTTACACAGGCCACCGAATGAACAAGCACTGAGCTCTGTCAGCAAGAACCAAGAGACACCAGTCACTCGTCAGCGGACGAAGCGTGAAGACCATTTACACAGGCCACATTATGCCCAAACTTTAGATAAACGGAACACGAAGCCTGTTTCCGAAGAAGTGCTTGTGCTGAGGCTCAGCAAGAATCAAGAAGCATCAGTCGCTCGTCAGCGGACGAAGCATGAGGAACATTTACACGAACGCTGTTTTAGAACAAGTGCTAGAACTTGTGACTCGTGTTGAGGTTTCCACGTGAGACTCTTTAAGACTTGTTCGATTTGTTAACCATTTCCAGAATCCATTGCTTTCGCCAGAACGAATGCAAAACTCTAGATGAGAATCGTTCTACAATGGACTTGTAGAATAATCAGAGAATCAAGTACGAAAGACGCGTCTGAAGTATTGCAATAATACGAGACCAATAATAGAACTAGAACCAAAAGGAATATTGAAAGAAGAAAAGAACATAGTAAAAAAAAATCCTAATAATATATATATTTTTAGTTTTTTTTATACTACTTTTTTTTTCTATTGTTCTGACAATATTCTTTTTGGTTATATTTCTCTTACTTGGCTTGTTGTATGTCCTAGTTCTATTTTCAATTTGCTTCCAATGGGTCTCCGTCAAATCGCACAAGTCGAAATGACTGGTATGTCTTTATTCTAGATTGACCTGACAAACTCACAAGGCCAGCGTGACAGTTTGTCGTCGTTCATATCGAGTCGTTGAGATGACTGGTTACTTGTCTTGTGTCTCCTAGTTCCATTTTCAAATTGCTTTCAATGGCTCTCCGTCAAATCGCACAAGTTGAAGCGACTGGCATCGTTCAACTTGTGCGATGAAAGCCATCGTGACAATGTCGTCTCGAGTCGTTGAGATGAGTGTTCCTGTCGTCATGTCCTTGTTACTTGTCTTTTGTGTCCAAATTCTATTTTCAAATTGCTTTCAATGGCTCTCAATCAAATCGCACAAGTTGAAATGACTGGGATGTCTTTATTCTCGATCGACCAAGTCAACAAGACCAATTCCAAACTGATCAAGACCAGCGTTACAATGTCCTCTTGAGTCGTAGACATGACTGTTCCAGTCGAAAGATCAATTCGACGGGGAACAAATCAATTCGAAGAGAACCGTTCACATGGATTCCCATCAAGACGTCAGTCCAAACGAACAAGTCCCAATGATTCGAGTGTCCTCGACAAGCAGTCGCTTTCTTCGTATAATCACTTAATTCGACAATTGGCTTGAGTCAGCTGGACGAGCCATCGTTGAGACTCTTTATTCCAACACATGATTAGTTAAAGCGAACGAATCAATTCCACAACATGAAGACGAGTGTTCCACTTTATTCATGAATCAAGATACAGTTGGATTGCTTTAGACCGATTGTATTGCTCGGACGTTGGAACTGGAACAAGATTTGAATGTGGTTCGACAAGAAAACGTTGTAAAGAATCCTGGCTCGCACGGATTCAAGTCGACAAGACCAATTCCAAATTGACCAAACAAGATTTTCCCAATGCTTGAACGAGTGCAACAGGAGACGATCGAAATGAAACCGGATTTCATTCAAACATAAAACGATCGCACTCGAAACGTCAACCAACCGGAAACCGGATGTCATTCAAACAGGAAACGACCACACCCATGTAATTTCAAAGATTCGAATAAGCCGTTTTATCTTCTCAGTTCTGATTTCCAGTATCATGTATATTTAAACAAGTGTCACAGAACGGTCAGTCGTTCATTCTGAAATTTGAGCTCATGCTGTCGACATGGCTTCTTGTTCTAAAACTTGCGATTGCTGTCAAAGAAAATTGTGAATAGTCGTCCTTACTTGTTGTCGTGTGGACATTATTTTCATACATATTGTCTAATGCTATTCAACGTATACAGAGGTGAGAACAAATGTTGTCCGAAATGTTCTGCGGACTTTGCGTCGATGGAATATGGGCTGCTAAAACTCGATTTTCCACCGGTGCAACCAGAAGACGTGGAAAATGAACTAAGATCAATCGACGAACCAGAGCCAGCTTGTATGACATGCGAAATTCCGTTCGTTCGAGGCAAATGCAAGTCGTTTTGTGAAACGTTCGTGCTCTGGATATGCGAGCACAAGTTTCATTACATGTGCATCAAGTCTTGGTTGAACGATGGAAATCGGCAGTGCCCGCACTGTGACACGCCGATAACGTCGATGGACTTGGCGTTTCTCGAGATTTATCCAGACCTGACAAAAACATATGTCATTGTCCATGGTGCAGTGACGATGAAATGGACGTAGATTCATGGAGCGACGCCTTAGATATCTTTGAAGATTTTGTCTTTTCACTTTCACAAAATAAATGAAAGTGGGTAAAAAAATGGCCTCGTGTCTGGCTTTACGGCCACGGCTCGAGGCCAATTTTTACGTCGCTTTGTTAACAAATATTGATAAAAGCTATTCGTCTAACAAGCTTTTTCTCTTGATGACATGTGATTTTTTTCCACACGGCTGGTTCATGTCCAACAAGTTTCTTTTATGAGTTTTGTTTCACACGGCTGGTTCGTGTCCAACAAGCTTCTTTATTACTGGGTTCTTGTTCCACACGGCTGGTTCATTTCCAACAAGCTTCTTTTATGAGTTCTTGTTTCACACGGCTGGTTCCTGTACAACAAGCTTCTTGATTACTGGGTTCTTGTTACACACGACTAGTTCATTTCCAACAAGCTTCTTGATTACTGAGTTCTTGTTTTATTAAAAGATACGCACACACGTTTTGAAATGACTTGGTTGCGCGTGGATGAACATTGTACGAGACTAATAAAGCGTGTGACTCAAGACTTTTGGGTTCCCAATCTTGTTAAATAAATCATCGTAAAAAAACAAGAAGAGCCCGGTTCACGACAGGCTCTTCTTGTTTTTTTACCCTCTCTTTTCGGACATTTCGCAAAACGCACAAAATTTTCACAAGACCCAAGTCATTCTGAAACGCCAATATTTTTCCAGTTCTTTGTTCCAGTACTCTGCCGGCATCTTGGTGACCGGTCTTTCCGAAGCCAACCACAAGTCTCTTTCCGAGTGCGGCCGTTTACAAAACTGGCACGGTTGATTCTTGTGAAACAGTAAGCAAGTGGCGTGAACCAGTCTGTTGCAACAATCGAGTCGGAACGGAACGAGCATCGACTCGTGAATCTCGTAGTGCTGCTTGAATCTGATGTGGCAGTACGTGCACGACGACATTCTTAATTTATGTTAAGTCTCGAAAGTAGCCAAGACTAAAATTATTTTCCAAAAAATTTAAATGGGAGATGAATAAAGCTAATGTGTGATTGGTTCGATAACTGTTTTCAATAATTTTTGGATTCCGCCGACGACTGCGTTCCATCTGTGACTTTCATCGTCCCGGCAGAACGTACAAATTCCAGTGTTTCCCAGATTCGTTAGCAACACAGGCTCGATGGTCTTGCAAAATCTTTTGAATTTTGACTTCGTCTCGTTGTTCACGACGTACAGTCTTCCGACATCCATCTCTTCAATGTCTCTTAATGGTTGTCTGTCCCAATTATCTTTCCTGTCTTCGCTGTAGAAAAATATTCCATTTGTCAGAGTGTACGATCTTCCGCTGATGGCCAACACTGCCATGGATCCAGAATAGTATGTGACTTGTTTCGTTCGTCTTGAACGCTGGCTTTGATACGGTTTCCGAGCTAATGATGAATTCAAGCGTCTCATTTGATGTCTCCTTGATTTTCTCGACTCGTTTCCTAATTCATGTCGAGCAGGATTCGAAGACTGATTTAATCGTTTCTTGGGCTCATCTTGAATCGGCTTTGATGATCTTGACTCGTTCGTTGGCTTCTCTGGATCGTGTCGAATTGGCTCAAACAGTTCGTTCGATGACAATCGAATTGGTTTTGATAATCTCGGATCCTTGGGTGACATCTTAGATTCCTTGTTCTTGGTCGATTCATCTTCTGATGGTTCAAATAATGGAGATAAAGGAAACAAAGCTTCTCCAAAGAAATCGAATACGGTTTCCATCTTGCAGAGCGAAGAACAATAATCAGTCCGTAAGGCAAGAGTCTTGGCTAACGAATGATTTCAGAACAGATGTCTCGCTAGCTTTTATATGTCGACAAGAAAAATATAAAATATGAAATATAAAATTATTTTTTCCGATTCCAACGATCGAAGAAACGCAAAAAAATATTGCGCAACATCCAGTGAACGATCTTATAGAAGGAAGCTCTCCGCGACGATCGAATCATTCAGCTTCGCTAATGTCTTATAACATGATGCGCGATCTTTTTCCCAGAGAAATTGTTCGAGTCTTTGAAGGTCCAATTCTTCGTCGAGACAAGGAATTTTGTCAACATCTTTTGGACCAACGCGAACGTGTCGTTCCCTTTACTATATGCCTGGTCGGAAAACGAATCTCCTGCCGTGTGGACGACGAATGGACCGACAACATGATTAAAAATTTCTTCACAACGGCTCATGAATCGAATATGATGAATCCGTTCAATACGAAATTGAACTGGGAACTTGTCGAAAGACGCTTTTCCAGAAGTGTAGTCAAGCCTCAGCAAAAGAATACGGACATTCGCTTGTGTTACAGAATCGATGGACATCATTTCTTAGTCAAGCCGAGATTCACGTTTGGACAGCGAAGAGTAAAGTTCGATACGGCACACATCATTCGAACGACGAACGTTCCACTGCTATTGTACGTCTTACCGAGAGAATGCTTGAAACGGACCGAGACTGTCATTCAAACAGGGTATTTCAACAAATGCGATGAGTATATTTATAACAAATTCATTTTACAGCCTGAAACAATGTACAAGATTCCAGAAATTACAAGATTCCAGATTACTTGGGTCTTGTGAAAATTTTGTGCGTTTTGCGAAATGTCCGAAAAGAGAGGGTAGAAAAACAAGAAGAGCCTGTCGTGAACCGGGCTCTTCTTGTTTTTTACGATGATTTATTTAAGAAGATTGGGAAACCAAAAGTCTTGAGTCACACGCTTTATTAGTCTCGTACAATGTTCATCCACGCGCGACCAAGTCATTTCAAAACGTGTGTGCGTGTCTTTTAATAAAACAAGAACTTAGTAATCAAGAATCTTGTTGGAAATGAACTAGTCGTGTGTAACAAGAACCCAGTAATCAAGAAGCTTGTTGTACACGAACAGCCGTGTGGAACAAGAACCCAGTAATAAAGAAACTTGTTGTACCCGCACCAGCCGTGTGAAACAAGAACTCATAAAAGAAGCTTGTTGGAAATGCACCAGCCGTATGGAACAACAACCCAGTAATAAAGAAGCTTGTTGGACACAAACAGGCCGTGCGGAACAAGAACCCAGTAATGTTGGACACGAACCAGCCGTGTGGAAAAAAATCACATGTCATCAAGAGAAAAAGCTTGTTGGACGAATAGCTTTTATCAATATTGGTTAACAAAGCGACGTAAAAAATGGCCTCGAGCCGTGGCCGTAAAGCCAGACCCGAGGCCATCTTTTACTCACTTTCATTTATTTTGTGAAAGGGGAAAGACAAAATCTTCAAAGATCTTCTAAGGCATCACTCCATGAATCTACGTCCATTTCATCGTCACTGGACCATGGACAATGACATGTTTTTGTCAGCTCTGGATAAATCTCGAGAAACGCCAAGTCTATCGCGTTATCGGCGTGTCACAGTGCGGGCACTGCCGATTTCCATCGTTCAACCAAGACTTGATGCACATGTAATGAAACTTGTGCTCGCATATCCAGAGCACGAACGTTTCACAAAACGACTTGCATTTGCCTCGAACGAACGGAATTTCGCATGTCATACAAGCTGGCTCTGGTTCGTCGATTGATCTTAGTTCATTTTCCACGTCTTCTGGTTGCACCGGTGGAAAATCGAGTTTTATTAGCTCTTATTCCATCGACGCAAATCCGCAGAACATTTCGGACAACATTTGTTCTCACCTCTGTATACGATGAATAGCATTAGACAATATGTATGAAAATAATGTCCACACGACAACAAGTAAGGACGACTATTCACAATTTTCTTGTGACTGCAGTCGCAAGTTTTAGAACAAGAAGCCATGTCGACAGCATGAGCTCAAATTTCAGAATGAACGACTGATCGTTCTGTGACACTTGTTTAAATATACATGATACCGGAAATCTGAACAGAGAAGATAAAACGGCTTATTCGAATCTTTGAAATTACATGGGTGTGGTCGTTTCCTGTTTGAATGACATCCGGTTTCCGGTTGGTTGACGTTTTGACTGCGATCGTTTCTGTTTGAATGATATCCGGTTTCAGTTCGATCGTCTCCTGTTGCACTCGTTCAAGCATTGGGAAAATCTTGTTTGGTCAATTTGGAATTGGTCTTCTCGACTTGGATCCGTAAGAGCCAGGATTCTTTACAACGTTTTCTTGTCGAACCACATTCAAATCTTGTTCCAGTTCGAACGTCCGAGCAATACAATCGGTCTGAAGCAAGCCAACTGTATCTTGATTCATGAATAAAATGGAACACTCGTCTTCATGTTGTGGAATTGATTTGTTCACTTGAAATAATTGCGTGTTGGAATAAAGAGTCTTGACGGTGGCTCGTCCAGCTGACTCAAGCCAATTGTCGAATAACGTGATACGACTAAGAAAACGACTGCTTGTCGAGGACACTCGAATCATTGGGACATGTTCGTTTGGACTGACGTCTTGATGGGAATCCATGTGAACGGTTCTCTTCGAATTGATTTGTTTCCCGTCGAGTGTATCTTCCGACTGGAACAGTCATGTCAACGACTCAAGAGGACATTGTAACGCTGGTCTTGATCAGTTTGGAATTGGTCTTGTTGACTTGATCGATCGAGAATAAAGACATCCCAGTCATTTCAACTTGTGCGATTTGATTGAGAGCCATGGAAAGCAATTTGAAAATAGAACTTGGACAAACAAGACAAGTAACAAGGACATGACAACAGGAACACTCATCTCAACGACTCGAGACGACATTGTCACGATGGCTTTCATCGCACAAGTTGAACGATGCCAGGCGCTTCAACTTGTGCGATTTGACGGAGAGCCGTTGAAATCAATTTTAAACTGGAACTAGGAGACACAAGACAAGTAACCAGTCATCTCAACGACTCGAGATGAACGACGACAAACTGTCACGCTGGCCTTGTGAGTTTGTCAGGTCAATCTAGAATAAAGACATACCAGTCATTTCGAATTGTGCGAATTGACGGAGACCCATTGGAGACAAATTGAAAATAGAACTAGGACATACAACAAGACAAGTAAGAGAAATATAACCAAAAAGAATATTGTTAGAAGAAGAGAGAAAAAGAAGAGTAGTATAAAGAAAAAAAACTAATAATATATATATATATATATATTATTAGATTTTTATACTATGTTCTTTTCTTCTTTCAATATTCCTTTTGGTTCTAGTTCTATTATTGGTCTTGTATTATTCCAATTCTTCAGACGCGTCTTTCGTACTTGATTCTCTGATTATTCTACAAGTCCATTGTAGAAGGATTCTCATCTAAAGTTTTGCATTCGTTTTGGCGAAGGCAACGGATTCTGGAAATGATTAACAAATCGAACAAGTTTTAAAGAGTCTCACGTGGAAAACTCAACACGAATTACAAGTTCTAGCACTTGTTCGGAAACAGCGTTCGTGTAAATGTTCCTCATGCTTCGTCCGCTGACGAGCGACTGATGTTTCTTGATTCTTGCTGAGGCTCAGCGACTGATGTTTCTTGATTCTTGCTGAGGCTCAGCGACTGATATTTCTTGATTCTTGCTGAGGCTCAGCGACTGATGTTTCTTGATTCTTGCTGAGGCTCAGCGACTGATGTTTCTTGATTCTTGCTGAGGCTCAGCGACTGATGCTTCTTTATTCTTGCTGAGGCTCAGCGACTGATGCTTCTTGATTCTTGCTGAGCCTCAGCACAAGCACTTCTTCTGAAACAGGCTTCGTGTTCCGTTTATCTAAAGTTTGGGCATACTGTGGCCTGTGTAAATGGTCTTCACGCCTCGTTCGCTGACGAGCGACTTGTGCCTCTTGATTCTTGCTGAAGCTCAGCACAAGTACTTCTTCCGAAATAGCATTCGCGTTCCGTTTTTCTAAAGCATGGGCATACGCTGGCCTGTGTAAATCGTCTTTACGCTTCGTCCGCTGATGAGAGATTCCAGTCTCTTGATTCTTGCTGAGAGAACTCGTCCACCGTTTGGAAGAAAGTTCGTAGCTTGTGATCAGTGTGCTCGTTTATCATGTCAACGTGTGTCTTTATTCTTGTCGAGATGACCACTCGTTTTATTTGCCCAAGATCTAGGTATACCGTGGCCATCGTAAACGAGTTTCGTTCATCGACGACTTGGTCCCAGTCGTTTTGATTGACACGTTCTCCTCACTCTTTCAATTGGCACAAGGAACGTGCTTGTCTTCGAGCGTTAAAGCTCGAGCTAGAGCAAGGAACGTGCGTTACATAGACGCTTGTCTTCGAGCTCCTGGCTTTTCTCAAACTGTTCGTACGACACCTTTATTGTTCAGACGGCTCACGAATAAAGAAGTTGAAGCTTGAGAAATGGCCCCAAGTGATCGGGTGGTCAAGAAGTTTTCTCAAGTGACATGAATCAAGTCTTTGTCTAAGAAGAAATCGGTCGACGTCTTCGTTTTTGCATTGAACGTGTTCCAGTATTGGTTAGTTGTGTATCGTAAAACATTCGCAGAGAGCACACACGAGTGCAACTCTCTGCGAATTTTTTACCCCTTTAATTTCTAAGGTTAAAGGGCTAACCTTTCAAGGCACGTTCTTAAATTTTTAATAGTTATTCAATCGTTGCCTTGGGAAAATAAAACACCGCTGGCAATACATTTCGAAGATAACTGACTGTCCATGGCTCGTCACTGGCGATACTGGCCTCCCAGCCATCGTCACCTTTCAAATACTTTTCGTACAAGTGGGCCTTAAAGAATTCGTCCAAGTCTTTTACTGGAACGACGAATTTTCGACCGTCGTTTGTCTGTGGCATTTAGAAAAAACTTAAGCCGGACACGACCGAAATCTTGTCTCCATCGAATGTGCTGGTGAATTCTAATTCTCCAGCAACAGTTTCTCCGGCTTCTTGAATCAGCTTGATACTTGCCACAAAATTCACGTTGACGGGCATGTTCGAAAACAGAGAAGAGAAAGAAAAACGATCTGAACGTGTTGAAATATGAGAAGAAAATGTGAGAAACATCTGCTTCGACTTTTGCTTTTATACAGAACAAGCCCGAAGTTGTTATCAACATGAAGATCTTTGGCTCATGTTTCAACGTTTGAATTTGTGAAAATTCTCGTCTCAAAATTTATTATTAGACTGTTTCTTTTTGTATACAAGACAAGTCCTTATCAACATGAATATCTTAAGCTTTGAACGTTAGAAAAGAAAAAAACATGTTTTTACAATCGTTCCAAAATTGGTTTATTTTGTGTCGTAAAAAATCGCAGAGAGCGCACATATGTGCTACTCTCTGCGATTTTTTTACCCCTTTAATTTTTATAACAATGGCTAAAGGGCTAACCTTTTCCACAGGCCGACTAGTCGAATTTTAAAAGTTCGTCAATTATGTGTTTTGGAAAATATTGAACCAGTGGAATGTAGCATCGCAAATAGCTTAATGTCCATGGCTGATCACTTGCAATTATTGTTTCTTCTTGGAATAAATGTTCTTTTAAAAAGTTTCCAATTTCATGAGATGGTACAACGAATCTTTTCACGTCGTCGTCATTTGTCTTTGGCAGTTCGAAAGACGTCAATCCGGACAAGACCGATATCTTAGACCCGTCTATAACGCTGATGAATTGCAATTCACTGGCAACTCTTTCGCACTTGTCGTTTTGAATAGTCGATAGTCTTGCAACGTAATTGGTACTGAAACTCATTTTCGTAAGAAAAGAAAACAATCCGCTCGCTTTGAAAGCTGAGAGGCAATTGTGACAAGTCCGTTTCGACTCTTTCTTTTTATACAAGTCAAGCCGGAAGTCGTTATCAACGTGAAGATCTTTGAATCTTGTTTTCAACGTTTGTTGTGACAATTGTTTGATCGATTATTATGCTTGTCACAATATTTCATTTTGAACGAACCTGTTGAAAGCAAACACTTCGACCATACCACAATGACATTCTTCCGATTCCATAATCTCCGAGTGCCAATCACATTGCCATTTTCTATGGTCTTCTTGATTCGCCAACGCGTTGAATTTCGGACAACCGTAAATTTCCAAATTGATAATTGGAATATTTAAAGTGTCCAACAGTTCCTTTTCGTATGGACAGCCTTTGTAAGCCACGACATCTTTATTCGTGTTTTTCGTTCTGTCGTAACATGATTTCACGATGTCTTCGAGCTCGTTCAATGACTGTACGTCCCGTTCGTTATAGTTGGGTCAAAATCTGAGTCCATGAATTCGTTTGCTGCACTATTTCTCGTTCCGCCGATCTTTTGGACTCAGATAAATGTGTCCAAGATCAAATCGAAATCCGTACTGCACTGGATTTTCGTTGGTCGCTTCTATCAACCCGAGTTCGCGACACAGGAAATTTCCATCGTGAACGAATCCGTCCATGTCCATGATCATGCATATCGTATCTTTTGTTTGTTTCTCTCACGAAGGAGATCTTTGCTCTTTATTGTACGAGACCGGCTCTGTGAATAAAGTAACACGATTGCTGTGACAGTGTTCGATTGTCAAGATTTGTAAAGACTTGGTTTATTGGGAAAATCCAGAGACTGTGTCTCAGTGGACCACTGAAGCTCGAACGAAATGCGGACTCTTCTTATACCCGGAGATTAAAAATTTGGAAATATTAAATATGAAACATATTTCATACTTTATAGTTTTCCGAACAAGGCAAAAGACACATCTGGTCAGACGAGCAACGGACTTGACCGGACGCTCGCTGTGAGATTAATTTTTTTCTTAGTATCTGAATTCCGAAATTTTCACTTGTTTCTCTCTTCATAGTTTAATAATACGTGATATAAAAAAAACTCGTTCGGATTTAATTTGAATGACACGTAAATTCATTTCGTTCTTTTCAAAGGTCCGTATTTTTGGATGGGAACAAAATTCAAACTTTCATGAGAAAAATGGAATTGATTCTGTCTTCTGTTCAAAATAATATAGGCTATTTCTTAAAAAAATATAAAACATTTATCTAACGTTTTAAATACATACGTGCAATGTATTCCGTTAATTATTGTACAATAAACAAATTTCGGAACGTTATGTGAAATGTGCATGCTTGAAATTATTCTTTAACTGTTTCCAGAAAACATTTAAATTGATACAGTCATTTCTTATGTCCTTCCCTAATGTCTTCATCATAATGTAAGCTTGAATAAAGTGAGTTTGTTTTTGCCGTCCGCGTAAATTTGAATGAAAAAAAATATATACCAGCTGGTCCGTCTGTCCGTGAATTAAAGAAAACCATAAGTTTCGTCAATAATGATAAAGTACAGATTGAATCGTTCGATTGAAGACTTGTAAACTTGCCTTGAGATTCTTGTAACTTGCTTTATTGATATCCGTGAGAAACGAGAAGAGACAACAACAAAAAAAAAACAAAAACCGATCATCAAGAAATGTCGCTAATTTGCCAGTGAATCACTGAAAATGAAGCTTGAACAAAATGCGGATTCCTTTTAAAGCCAAAGATTAAGAACAATAAATATCAAAATATTTAAAAATGAAAAATAAAATTTAATAGTTTTTTTTTTAAAAAATTCCAAGTTTGAAAATCTTTTTAAAGTCCGATCGATCTGGAAATGAACATCGAATTTGTGTGGACCCTTTATATATACGCAAAGATTACAGAAAATTTTAAAAATTATAAGATTGGAAACTATAAAAGATGGAACAAAGTATGAGACATAATATCAAACTTCATTTTTTGTATTTCATATTCACGCTATTTAAAGGCCGGAGACTTCCGCTTTTTCAGCCAGATGGGTTTGTCGCATCAATTCAAACAGGAAGTTGTTCCCAGTGATCAGATATGATTATAAATTTATACAAACTAATATGTTTTCATTCGTTTTCTTCAAACTTGGAATTATTATATTGTTGGAACTTATTTTTCTGGAAATTTTGAATCTTTTATTTTTAAAAGGAATGAGCTTGCTGATAATTCTTCAAGCATTTAAAAGAGCATGAAGAAAAAAAAATTCTATCTTTATTTCTTACACAGCGGAAAAATTATTTTCGCTGTTCGTAATATGCTCTATTTATTTTATCGAAATTGTTTTTTTTTCCGCATACAAAAATGTGTTGCTTTCTCCTACTAGAATAGTTTACACAGATACGTTTCACAATTCATGTTTGAATTCTTTAAATGTGCAGTTAACGTATGAAATAGAAAATAAATTGAATTAATAAAAATTTTCCGAACAAGGCGAAAGACACAACTCTTCAGATGATCAACGGATTCGACTTGACAGAACGCACGCAATGATTGTGAAATTTGTATTTTTTTTTCAAGTATGCGATATCTTGATTTCAGAATCTGCAACTGTTTGCTGTTCCCTAATTTAATTTTACGTGATATAAGAAAAACTCATTCGGATTTAATTTGAATGCCACATAAATTCATTTCGCTCTTTTCAAAGGTCCGCATTTTATGATGTGAACAAAATTCCAAAGTGAACTGTTGCTCACACATTTTCTAGACCGACTATAGTAGCTTCTTCACTCGTCGACCTTTCACGAAATGTAATCCCGGTAAGAGTTGCTAATCTAAGCGATGAGGCAAAACAAATAAAGAAGGAAAACTGCTGGCGACTTGTACTCCAGTGAACTGTATTAACAGAAATTGTCAAGCCACACTATCTGAGCCTCCTGACACTCTAATTAATGAACTCCTTCAGAATGCAGAATTGGATGAAAGCAGGGGAATTCTGCAAGAAATCTATTATTAGAATTCGTAGATCTCTTTTCCAAGAAATAAGATGATGTTGGGCGAACCAAAATAACGAAGCACCGAATAGATACAGGAAATCATCCACCCATTAAACAACATCTGAGAAGACTACCATTCGCTAAGCAGGAAGAGGGTGATAATCTTCTGATGGAATATCAGCAGAATGACACTATTGAACCATTAGAATGTCCTTGGGCTTCACCTATTGTTTTGGTTCGGAAGAAAGATGGTTCTACCCGATTCTGCGTTGACTATCGTCGATTAAACAACATCACTAAAACAGATAGTTACCCTCTTCCTAGGATTGACGATACACTTGATGCTTTATCCAGAAAACAATGGTTTTTGACTTTGGATCTCAAGAGTGGTTACTGGCAAGTAGAGATACATCCTGAGGATCGGGAAAAGACTGCGTTCACCACAGGACAAGGACTTTGGCAGTTCAAGGTTATGCCATTTAGGGCTTTGCAATGCACCTGTAACGTTTGAACGCCTGATGGAGACAGTATTACGAGGACTTTCCTACAAACCTGTTTCGTATATTTGGATGATATCATCATTGTAGGGCGCACATTCGAAGACCATCTAAGAAAGATCCGAAAGGTGCTGGAAAAACTAAAAATGGTCAACCTGAAGCTGAATCCTTCCAAATGTAATTTATTTCGACGTGAAGTAAGCTATCTGGGACACATTATCTCTGCTGAAGGTGTAAGAACAGATCCTGAAAATATCTCTGCTGACGACCGAAACAATGAAGACAAGGTATGACTCAAGAGCGACAAGACATGAATTTCAGGAAGATGATAAAGTTTGGTTGTGGAACCCGATTCGACGTAAAGGACTTTTTCCAAAGTTGCAAGCCAACTGGGAAGGTCCCTACACAGTCCTAAAAAGACTGAATGACGCCGTGGTTCGTATAAGGAAATCATCTTCTTCCAAACTAAAAGTAGTACATTATGATAGATTAGCTCCTTATCGCAATGTAAAGTAAAAATTAGTATACCATAGTCTCTTTGTAAATAGTATAGATAATTTTAATATTTTTTTGTATTAGTATTTTTAATTGTTTGTGTATGTAATGTGTTCTGTATCCTCTTAAAATATAAATTCTTTTATATTAAATTTGGCTCCTATCAGGGAATTGTACTGCCCGGGACGTGCAGTCCTTGAGAGGGGGTCAATGTTACAAATTTATAAATAATTATTGAATATATTTGTAACACTACGTCTCATTCCTACGGTTGCTGGAGAGGGACTCGCTTCCTTGTTGATGATGTCATGGGTGGTGTTGAAGACAGGGGGGGGGGCTGTAACCTTAGTTTCCTCTATGAGAAACATATTACAAGCTGTTATAGATGCAGAAGGTATGCAAAGTAATAAACATATACTGATTTTGTTTGCACTTATAATTTTGCTAATACTTTTTTATCATGTAAATTTTGGATTTTCTCTTAGATTTTGACTAAAAAAAATATTTAAATAAAAATTTCGTTATATTTGTTTGTCTTTTCTCCTTCTGTAATCGCAATTTTGAAATAAAATTTGTAAACATACTTTGTTAAATACTATGATCATTTATTGGCAATTGCCAATACTTTTTTATGCACTGTAATTATTGCCTTATTCTCTAAAGAAATATAACTTAAATCTATGTAAATATTGTGAGTTTTTTTCTATTTCTTATTGACAGTGACAAATGTTATATTTCACTGTTAATATTCATAAGTAGGCAGCAACTTATCTCAGTTCTTGGTATAAAAGCATTTCAAAACCTAATGAAAAATTAATTTTTCATATAATTTTTATTCTTGAATGAGTCCTTCTCATCGACATAAATATTTTTAATTATTAACATGTTAATTAGTCTACGTGAATATTCTTACTCCAATAGTTTATATAATTCCGAGTTTTTGACTTTGCCCATTTTTTTAGTACTAAATCCTCTGCATTCTTAAAATGTATTGTTAATCTTCTAAGGAACAAATATAAAATTATCGTTAATTAAACTAGCTGTATAATATTATACCTTTCAAACTTTGCATATCTAATAATAATTCTCCGTTTAAATTTTCAAGAAAGGCTAAGAATTTCGTATATATCTTTTATCTTACATGCTATATATATTGCAAATGAATGTTAAATCTTTTCAAGTTATAGGAAAAGAAACTGAAAAATTACAAAAGAAAATGAACTTATGTTTGGAAGAGTTTACAAACAAGTCTGCAGCAAAGATTGCCCTGTGTAAATATATTCTGTAATAATTTGCAGCCTCCCAATTATTGAATACTCCTAAACTGAAGAAAGTAAATACAAAACTAAGGAAAGTAATTTTAAATAAAGTAATTAAAGAAAATAACTTTAGAAGCGTTTGTTATACAAAATTACAGTAGCAATTTACAATTTAAATATGTTAGTGACATGAGTGAAATTGCGATTTTCATTGAATTTCGAAATGATATGTACTCATTTTAAAGAATGAAGCTAAATGCTTAGCTGTTAATCTACTTCTGAAATGATTCTTTCTAAGGTTCATACTTGAAAACACTTTTTCATATATATAAGATGAAGCACACATAGCATTAATTTTCTGGATGTGAGATTAAATTTGGAAAAGTTACTTTCGATAAAAATTTATAAAACCCGAACTTTAGCATATTTAGAAATAGCTTCTTAAGATGATTGTTAGATTGAAACTCAATTAATTCTAGCTGCAAACTTAATATTACTGCTTCACAATTTACGTTGAAAGGCATGGTAAAAATATTTAATTTTGTTTAAATGACACTGAAATCTTAAAATCTGCGTTCGAAGTCAAAATGAAGTTTTTTCAAGCCATCTTCTTAATTTTCAAGCATCGCTTTATTTACTGAGAGTATTGCATTTAGCCTCAGGAAATGAGACAAGTCGTCCTTAGTTTAAAGTTAGTTTAAAAGCTTAGAGATGGGCCCACAGATATTGTCGATAAATTAATTTTTCCCTTGAATTTTGACAATGTTGTCATATGATGAAGAAGATCTGTGAAAAAGGCACATTTCGCACTCCGCAGAACACTATTTCTCATGGAAGAACGACACAATGTCTTTGAGAGGGCAAAACTTGTTCGAGAACACATCCTACACTAAGTCACCTTACTTTCATGTTATAAGGTACATCAGAGTATTCAGATAGTTCGGACTGAAGAAAATCTTGAAATTGTCTGTGAGTAAGCCCATGAGATTGAATAAATTTACCAATTTCACGACTGCATCACGCACAGGTTTCTTATTCAATGCAGATTTACATAGAGCATCTTGATGTAAAATACAATGTAGAAAAACAGTATTGTTTCCAGGATAGTTTTGATTAAAGAGTGCAAGAAATCCAGATTTTCTTCCTGTCATATTTAGTTTCCCATTGGTCGCAATATTACATATATTTGTTGATGGTTCTCTTAAATTTAAAAACTCTTCCTGAAATTCACGACAAATATGACATTCCGTAATATTTCCCTGTACAGAAGGCATGCACACCAGATCCTCGGTGATTTCAAAGTTCTCATTAACATCTCTTATAAATGATACTAATTGAGCAGTATAATTTATATTAGTGCTTTCATCCGTAACTATAGGACAAAATTTAAATTGGCCAGTCTTTGACTCTAAATGTGATTTAAGTCAAATTTTTATCGATGGCTTCGATTCAAGATGTCGCTGATTTTCGAGATAACTTACAGTCTCAAAATTATTTTCTTGTTGGGTAAAAAAAAATAAAATAAAAAATAAAAACACAAATTTGGAGCAAGCATTGTGTAACGAATCCCTATCAGAGAGCTTTATTATTTTTAGCAATATTGTATGCTACTATGTAACTTGCATATGTACTTGCTTCTTGAATAGTGCTTAGATAAATATTATTCAAGAAGCAGCTATCATATTTTCTTTTAATTTCCGTCGGACAGACAAATTAAAATTCAATCTGCGGGCCACATAAGACCTTCCGGTGGGCCGGAATTGTCCCGTGGGCAGTTGTTTGCTCATTCCTGATTTAGACGATTGTCCCAAAAAGAATGCATAAAATATTGATTGATTACTCCTTTTATGTTATTTCTGTTGAAAGGAGGGAAATAATTTTTCTTCCTTTCCACATTTATTCTCATACTAGAGGGCCTTGGAAACCTAATCACATCAGCTGATTCCTCCTAATCTGAGTCGGAAAGAATGTTAGGGAATTCCCTCCATTCTAAAGTCATTCCTTATAGCTTCCCGATCAAGTAGCCATCTGTCTTAATCTGAAAGAAACTTTCAACACTCTATCTCCCATAGAAAAGGGTGAGGCAGAAATCTGATTTTATCTCCTTCCACCCATTTTACGGTAAGTATTAAGCGAATTTTTTTTTTTTTTTTTTTTTTTTTTTGGAATTTCCCCTGGTGCTGGTTATACAACTGAGGACGTTTTTCATACCCTATAATTTAGAAAGTAAGAACGTAATGACAACGATCTCCTTGAGAATGAGTTAACTTAAATGCCGTATTGATCAATCAATGGCATTCTAGGTTATATAATACTGTTTAGGAGATAATAATTAACAATCCAAAGTCATAGAGTGAATAACAAATCAGCATATTGATTATAATGCACGCCCCTCAATGGTAAGTAACTGTAAGAAATGTACGCCTTTGATAATTGGAAAGATACATCTGAACAATAATTTATGCAAAATACGTTTGAAACAATAAATGGCAATGATCTTATTATAAAAAATACTTAAATAAGGTAAGCATAAATACATATTAAACCTCGATTGTAATATGAACTGAATAAAAAACGCCTTCAAAATACGATATTACATGAAATTCACTGGAGCATAATTCAATCCTTAAGATGAGCTCATTGAAATCACTTACGTATAATCGGGGAAATTTATTATTTCTCAAATTATTACTCTAATTGATTTTTGTGAGAGAGGTTTACATTAAGTACACACTCAAGAATGCAATAAATTACATTGAGAGAGAGAGAAAGAGAGATTCAGAATACACCATAAAATGTATTTACTTCATTCATAATTATACAGTGAAACGAGAATAATAATTGATGGAATATTTTCGTTAGTGTAAAGAATATTTTGACATAAAATTACAAGAGTAAGATTATTATGAGGATATAGGATTATAACATTAATGGGTATTTCTACCAATTTCTCAATAATTTAAAGAAATGATAAAAGATCAGGGAGTTCCTAATAAGATTATATATCACTAGAATATAATGAATACATATTAATCTTCAAGGTTGTTGCATTGAAATCATTTAGGATTAAAGAACTCGTGTGAATTGCTATAATTTATGTATTCATTAAAACAATTTACTAATTTTTCCTGAAAAAAGCATAAAATTATTCATTTTTGTTTTTTCAAATCCTTAAACACAGAAGGAAATTACTAACTAGTATTTTCCGTAGGAAAGTAACGATGTGTGTAGTTAAAATTTTTTTATTCATTGAAAATTGAATAACAAATAAAGAATAGTGATTTAAAAGAAGTGAAATAAAATGTGTAATATTTAATGTAAAATATCTCATCCTGCAATCACATCTTAATATTTAATGTTTTGTTTGAAACAAAATATTAAATATAACTTCATATTTAATATTTTGTTTGAAACAAAATGAAACTTCATATTTAATATTTTGTTTGAAACAAAATATTAAATATGAAGTTTCATTTCTAAATGAAGTTACAAAATTTGTAAATTTTATGTATAATTAACACTTTATCGCTTAAAAATCGAAGCATTTTCATAATTATATATAGTATTTTGCATATAACTCCTTAAAAAAATCATACTCAACTTAAAGAACGCATAATTATTATCAGAAATTAATGAACATTTTCAGGACCCTAAATAAAATAAATTAACAAACTGAAAATTCATACAGGTATGAAATATAAGGACAGGTATGAAAAGTCTCTATCTTTTTGAATGAATCTTGTGTTTGTATATGTCGTATTTTGTACTCTAATGTTTTTAAATAGGAAATCATAAATATCGATTCATTTTATCTCATTTTATAGGTAAGAAATAATTTTATGAAATTTGCAAGATTTTCATTCTGTTATGTAAAGCTATTTATTTAACTAATGATCTGATTTTAATATTTACTTAAATATTCAACAAATGACCTTATTCTACGAATTTACAATTAGTAATGATTGATTTGTTTAGGTGCTCGTTTGCATTATTCCCCAAATTCAAAATGGCCGCGCGCGATTGTCAAACTACCTATAATAATATAAAATGATATGGTCAAATATATTTAGCACATTTTCTACAAATAAAAATTATATTCTGTCATTATATATTAAACTTTTATAATGCTAAAATTTGGTTGTCACAATTGTAAGCTAGAGGAGTAAAGTTGGTCGGTGGACTAGAAAACATCAAGTTTTTTGTTAAATACTATTGGGAAAATTGACATTGCCTTTATCAATATGAATGCAGGCTAACTTAGTGATTATCTGGGAACTTTCTGGATTTTTTTTTACTTTCGACGTCGTTGTTTGGTTGATTAGGTTTTATTGCGCAAGGTCTAAAATTGGACATGCTGCGCCATTACTTTCAACGTCAGAATGTAATACATAACATACGAAAATCCTTCTTAAATAATTGTATTACAAATATACAAGGCTATACAGCTGCATTATTTTACTAATTAGTCACAAATTTCATGTCAAAGAGAATCTTACCAGGAAAGTGTATTTCTCAGTGCTTAAATTGAAGGAAAGTTAACCACATTTCTACATAATTTTTGATGCATTATTTTACTATTATATTGAAATATTTTATTAAATACTTTATCATGGTAATTTATCTTCAGCTATTAGATAAATATTTGCTAAGTTTAAGGAATTGAAAAGTTAAGAAAAAAGTATAAACTATATTATTTGCGAAAAAATCCATTTCAAAAAGAAATTTTTTCAAATGTAATTACATGATTTGACAATTTCATCTTGCCACAGATTTATGTATCATATTTTAGAAACTATCCAAAATTTCCAAGCACTCAATGATTCATGTGACTCTCACAACACATTTTTCAGACTTCACATTCCTTACAACACTCCTTTTGCAGAAGTAAAATGCTTCAAACCTGAAGAGATCTCACCCATTTAATGCAATATTCAGAGAGCTTCAGTTCATATTTTATGCGCAATTTTCTTTCCTTACTCACTGAAAAACTTACCATTTCAGAAGCGAAACCCAGTTTTTGGGTGCTTCCACCATTTTTCTCTTGCCTGGAAACATTGGTGTTGGAGAACGATTTGTCAATTCTTCCTAAGGTACACTTAAAGTGAACTGCCTCTGATCATTTATTGTACTTGTCATTCTCCTAAGATGGAGAAAGTACTCAACTCTATTCACAGCGGGAGTTCCCTTGGCTTCGCCTAGAAATTTAACTTTAACCGTTCTCCCATTTGTCAAGGAGATGGTGAGAGCAGTCCTCCCTAGCAACGACCATTAATTCAAGCTTGTTTTCTAAGAGAATAGAATCTTTTATGTCTATTCTTTACTTGCAGTGTAAAATTAAACTTTCATATTTCGGATAATGAGGACTTTGTGGATACTTCCACTTCAGGGAATCTTTCTTTCCTATACATCTCTGCAATTTCAGCGTGACAAATTTCAGAGAAATGGTATTCCTCTGCTTCAATTCAAATGCATCCAGAAAATAATAGAATCATCAGAAAAGTAATAAAAGCCTTTCATGCAACTAGAGTATTTTAATTTACTTGAATACTAATTTCCAATTTGCAAAAAAAGGATTACTTAAGTTTTCTACGAAACTGAATTGACAAATTTAGATCAATAATATAACTTTTAAAATGAGAATTCTTAAAATTCAAGCAATTTACGAAAATTTATAACATGCAAACTAATCAAAAGCTGTTTTCCCAGAGTGTTTTGTACAAAATCTTTTTCAAAATGAAAACACTGTAGCTAATATTGAAAGATTTTTGCAAGGTATTTTCAAAAGAGAGAAATATAATCATATTAAAAGTTAGTAAATTTTATGAAAGAGAATGAGTTAAAAAAACTTATCAATAATATTTATTTCAATGAAATGGAAGACTAAGAATAGGATATAGAGAAATCAGAATTAAAATAGTATTTATATAAAGAGAGAGAATACGCATAAAAAAGAGAATATATATACTATTTTATATACTATATCAGAGATTGTACATTGATTTATAAAACATATTTACTAAATGAGGGATTTTTGGTTTTCTATTTCATTTCTTGCTAGAAACTTTACATACGCTTCTCTATATTATAAGCCTATTCAGAATTTTTGGTCTTCCAAAAATATTTTAATAATTCACAAGCATATTCTTCATCAACTTTGCAAGCACGTTTTGATATTCGTGAAAATAAAAAAAAGTTCGTCACATACAAGTGCAACACTTATTCTTATTTACACATACATGTTTTTCATAGAAACGCATTTTTCAACACTTTTCTTCATAATTATGTATTTTGCGGTAGCAGATGGCGCCACAATGTACGCTATATTTCAGGAGTGACAATTGAGTACTACAGAAAATTTAAATCGGTGATGCAGTGTGAAAAATTCAATCACGCGGCAGATATATACCATATGGCATATAAATGTGTAAAGTGTGCTGGAGCACACAATACCAGAAACTGACCCCATGAGAGAATTGAAAAACCTATACCCACAAATTGCCAGGGTATCCGTCCGGCTAACTACAAAGGTTGCCCAAAATTCCCCAAACCAAGAGTGGTTAAAAAATCAACAGACCTTACGGGTATTAAAACCCCATCTAAAATCTAATTTATTGAGACCAGCAGTCTCGTATACACGAGCCACCTCCCCCCCCCCTCACCTCCGAAATCTAGCAAACTTCTCCGGTCGCTTTTTTAGTGGATACTGGAGAATTTTTTCAGATTTAATAGTACTAATAAATGAAATCAAAGACATTTTAAAGATATCCCCATTAAAAACCTAATTAATGAACTGAAAGAAATCTAGTCATTACGGACAAATTATTCAAATTAACACCCTACTTACAAGATATTGAAAAATAAACGTCATCTAATTATTTTGAATAATTTTCATATAATTTATCTATAATACTCACAATTAAATAACTTATTTTAATA